>JAXQQM020074215.1:0-122527 GCA_034641835.2 Pinus albicaulis | reverse complement strand
ATGCCTTTATTCCCTTATAATCATTTGACTATATTCTGGACAAGCGGGCCTGCATCCCCAGAATCTCTATCAACAATGAAAATAAATGCCTCTTCAAATAGTTGCCCCAAAATAAACCCTCCAAGCCGGCCAATTCATATTACTTTTACATGCGGAAGCATCTATTTCATAGTTTTAGGGTTTATGGAAATCATACTTTCAATTCAATTCTTTCATTCACACCCAAACTTCGATACAATCTCACTTTAAAACTTCAGATAAAAAGCTTACCAAAACTTAGGATTTAAAACCCTCTCAATTCATACCCAAATCCAATACCTCTCATTTATTTAATTCTAACATTCACATATGTCTTTTCAATACCGGATTTGAAAATCCAAGTTCAATAAAAAAAATACACCCATTTGCAAAATAATACCATTGCATCACAATATAAACAAGACTTGAACTGCTTGTTTTTAATGCCAGCACTCCCAAACTTACAATTGACCAGAATTCAAATGGGCAAATTAACTTACCTACCATCCAACTATTAACGCAGGTCTTCACTCTTTGTTCACTTCTGGTTTCCACTCGAATGCTGAATCGAAATTTACTTCTGCAAAGGTAATGCCCTCAATTCGCACCTCTACAATTATATTGCAATTTCTCTATACAGTCTTAGATGCCAGCGTTCAATCTTTAACTTGTTCATACAACTTTTCCAGCGCTAGGACAGTATATTCAGATACAATAAAAAGTCGGTATTTAAAGTCGATTTCATTCAAAATTCAACCTGCAATTTATAGTTCACTAAACACAATTTCTCCAGCGCTTATAAAAATCGATTTCTCTTCATTTCATTATAAAAAAGACATGAGAATAAATCCACGACATTACCATAACACTGCCTGCGTTTCTGGATTGACTTTATATAATTCCATTTCTTTGCTATATTCAAGGTTGGAATCGATTTCCCTCGATTTTGGATTTCCATCGATTTGGATTTCCATCAATTTGCTTCATCGCACAAACCCAACGGATAAAAGCGATCTCAGCAAAAAAACATTCTGCAAATCGATGCCACCGTTAGAACCCATCTTCATTTGCACTGTACTTGTATTCAATTTGCCATCATTCGCCCTTTATGAAGCTTCTACAGGTTAATGTTCAATGTGCGTCCCAATTTTTCCAACGTTGTCCATAAAAACCCCAATTTGACATTTTATCTGCGCTTTTCTTCAATTAACAATTTCAATATCGATATTTAGTGATACCGATCCATCCCATGCGATGATATACAGAACCAGACAGGATTTTAAAATACGGACCCTCTATTTCCCGCTCAGTTCTTCTGCTATGGCCATTACATAAACTCAGATCTTATTCAAAAGTCAATAATGACATTCATCCACACGATTTCAAAAGGCCTCCAGATTATGATCTTCAACTTGCCAATTCGATTCTTGGCAACTACCAATTGGCATTTTCATTACAAAACATGATATTAATTCAAATTGATTCTGTCCTCAATAATAAATCAACTGTATTCAATTTAATTATTCCAGCAGCAGAGATTAACCTCTATTCAGCATCAATTGCAAAACCTCTATTCCAATCTAGAACTGTGCCTTCCAAACCAGAATTACATCACTACTGGTTAACATAAAATATGGATCGATCTTAGATACAGCTTAAAACAATTTTGCGCCTTTTACATTTCATTAATTCCGCAAACAGAGATTTAAATTAACATTCATCCAACGCTTCCTTGATCTCTTATTCGGTTCACGTGGTTTTACCATTCAAACCACGGTTACAGGAATTAAATACACAATTTCTGAAACAATCAATGCAGTTTTAAAAAAACACAGTCTTCATATTAACAATGAAAAATACTTACAAACTTAATCTTTGCCAGATATTCAACATTCATGGCCTTCCAATTGACCGGAGACTTACAAGCTTTTGGCTGTCCAAGCCTCACCTTCTCCTCTCTATCCTATTCTACTTGCCCCCATTTGCCTTTGAGGCCTTCTAATTTATACAAATAAAAAATGCACTAAATTGAGTTCTATCCCTTTAAAATCTCAACAAATCCCTAAATCTCTCAACATCCCTAAAAGATAGATTTTTATCCCTAAAACTTTGAAACTAATTCCAACTTAGGCTCCATCATTAATTCTAAATTATCTTGAAACTAATTTCTCTCATGTTTCTAGTTGTTTGGAAACATTTACAAATTCTCACAAATAATTAATTAAAATATAATTAATCACTCAAAATAATATTAATATTTACATGAAATTTAATATTTCTTCAAAACATGAAACCCCCTAGCTTAAATAAAATACAAGGTGTTTTTCGGAGTTAATGCTCCTGCATCAGACTCCCCATGTAAGAAAATTCATGACCACCTGGTCATAATTCTGGATAATTATTTCCTCCTGGGTCCCAAATTTTATTTTGTAATCTTTCCTTGCTTGTCAATTGCTTTACTGTTGTTGTTATCTGCTGTTGTCCTCCAGGTTTCTATATTTTGTGTTGTAATGCTCCACTTGCTCTACCTTCAAGATCTGCTACCGTCTTCCTCTTGTTGTCACTCCTTTTCTTTCTTATTACTGTCTTTCTCTGGGACATTTTCATCATTAACCTCCTTATCAACTCAATTTCTCTGTCCAGTATATCCTCTGTCTGCTGATTGTTTCCATCTCTTGATTGCTGAACTCTCATTCTTGCTTGTTCTTCACTTGTTTTGATCGCTTCCTTTCCACCCTTACTGCTGTTTTGCATCTTTTCTGCTACTGCTACATTGTATTTTAGAACAATTTCTTGCCTCTGTTTTCTGCATCTGTCAACTTCTTCTTGATTATTATTTATGACAACTATTTTGTCATCCTTCTTCAGCAGTCTCTCCTTAACATCCTTCAGTAGATGTTCTTCCTCTCCTTCTTCCATTTGGCTATCCACCTGTGCCAAATATGTTCCAGCGTCTGCAACAACATCTTCAATTATAAGACAATCATTATAATAAAAAATATAAGGCCTATGTACCTATTTTCCCTTTAGCAACACTTCAGTATGTTGCGTTGATTTATCTTCTTCTGTCAGCATATCAGTATGCTGATACAAACTCAAAGAACTCTTGAGACTGTCAGCTAGTCTCCCCTTCTCATCATCTATTTCAATGATGTCTTCCAGTATTTGTCCATTGTAGTGAACCGATTCTTTCCCAGCCTCTTTATCATATTCCGCTTCAAAAATTTCATCTTCTGGAAGGTACTCTTTCACATCTTTGACAACTTTAAAAAATTGTCTATCTTCTTCCAAACCTGCAATCATACACAAATCATTAGTTTTAAAATCAAAAGACCCTACGGTCTTATTTAATGCTTCAGTCATCAAGTCTTCCTGCTGCTTCAAATCATTCATATGATTCAACTCCTCAAGCTCTTCATCACTTTCAAAAAGTAATGGTCCACTTTCTGGTTCACATATCGAAACTTCAACATCTTCTTCATCATCTTCCTTTCGCTGTAGCTCAATTCTTTCGAGCTTCTCTACCCTCTGTTTGGCATCAATAACCTATTCAAGTTCCCTTAGTTCCTTTATCAACTGCATATTCACCTGATGATCCCTCTTCTCTTGTAGCCTCGGACACTTCAGCTTCTTTCTCATGACATAACCATGCTTCTGGTCTACCTCATTTCTTTGCAACATCTCCATTAACACCTCAAGCTGAACTACTATCTCAGCCTTCTCCCTCTCATATTCCTCTTTGCTTAACTGTCTCTGTATGCCAATTGCCTTGGCACCCTTCTCCTTTTGTCCTCTGCTGTGATTTATTTCAGAACCTTTGTTACGACTGTCACTAGTCATCATCCTTTCCATCTCTATGAGTTCCTCACTCACTTTACTATGAGTTGCACTAAAGCCTCTTCAGCAGCAAGTCCTGTCCTGCCGCCACTTACCTCACCAAGCTCTCCTCACTCAGTCTTTTGGCAAGCAATTGGTTCTCTATCTCTCGAACCTCCTTTGAGCACTTCTCTTTGCTCTTCCTGGACTTAAACTCATCTGCTCTTCTAAGAACACAACTGTCCTCCTTTTCCAATCTCTATTGGAATTCCCAAGGTTCTGCCCCATCTATGTTTTCACTTAGAAACTTTCACCAGCTTCCTTTATCTGTTAGCAATTCTAATCACATTTCCTTTTGGGAGTTGCAATAATACTTCAATGCAAAGACTACAATATTATATTCTTCAAATCCAAATAAAACCATATCATCTTACCTCCAAGATCTCGTCTGATCTTGTCCTTCCATTCACCTGTACTTCAATTACCTTCAGAATCTCACCACTCCTGCAAATCTGTTTCAGCAAATCTTTATGCTTCCTCTGCACAATTTCTCGATATTCAACTACTGTCAATCAGATTTTAAAATCTGATCCTCTCTTCCAATCTTCTGGCTTTATCTGGCAAACTTCAGCTGTCAGCATTAATTCCTTATTTGCTTAGTTTCTTCCACTCAGAAATCATTAACAACTTCTTTCATTACTATCCCTTGATCTCCTTTGCTGGGATACTTCATTGCTGCAACCATCAATCCTCAATCTATTTCTTGTCAAATAAACTTAACCAAATTAACAACACAATAGTCTGGCTACCCATTCTCATTCATTCAGCCACTGTTGCTTCTTAACTACGGTTGTATTTGTGGCAGGATTATGTCCAAATCTTCCTTTTGCCTCTGTTGAATTCCTTCAAAAAACTTTCACACAGAGCCATTCCAGCTCTGATACTAAAAATGATGCAGGCTAACCCTGCAAACCCAGAATCTCTATCAACGGTACATATAAATTCCTCTTCAAATAGTTGCCCCAAACAAACCCTCCAAATCGACCAATTCATATTACTTTTACATGCGGAAGCATCTATTTCACAGTTTTATGGTTTATGGAAATCATACTTTCAATTCAATTCTTTCATTCACACATATCCCAAACTTCGATACAATCTCACTTTAAAACTTCAGGCAAAAGCTTATCAAAACATAGGATTTAAAACCCTCTCAATTCATAACCAAATCCAATACCTCTCATTCATTTAATTCCAAAATTCACATATGCTTTTCAATGAGTTGAAAAATCCAAGTTCTAAATAAAAATATCCCATTTGAAAAATAATGCATTGCATCACAACTATTAACAAGACTTAGACTGCTTATTTTTAATGCTTTAGCACTCAACGGATATTCGATGTCATAATTAGACAGAAAATTAACTTACAGCCACAGCCATATGAGGTCTTCTGTTTGTCATTCGGTTTCATAAGATATTCTAAATTTCACTTCTTTAAGTAATGCCCTCAGTTAGCACCTCTACAATTATATTATTTACGTTTCTCCTCCCCAGTCTTAAATGCTAGCGTTCAATCTTTAACTTGTTCATTAACTTTTCCAGTAGCAAACGGTATATTGGTCTAAAAGTCGGTATTTAAAATCGATTTCATTCAAAATTCAACACTAATTATAGTTCTGTTGTTCTGTTGCTTTAAATAGGTTTCTCTTCATTTCATTATAAAAAGACATGGGAATAAATCCACAACATTACCATAACACTGCCTGCGTTTCTGGATTGACTTTATATAATTCCATTTCTTTACTATATTCAAGGTTGGAATCGATTTCCCTCGATTGGATTTCCATCAATTTGCTTCATCACACAAACCCAACAGATAAAAGCGATTCCAGCAAACAAACGTTCTGCAAATCGATGACACCCTTAGAACCCATCTTCCTTTGCATTGTACTTGTATTCAATTCACCATCATTTGCCCCTTATGAAGCTTCTACAGGTTAATGTTCATTGTGCATCCCATTTTTTCCAACGCTGTCCATCAAAACCACAATTTGACATTTAATCTGCTCTTTTATTCAATTAAAAATTTCAATATCGATCTTTACTAATACCGATCCATCCCATGGGATGATATACAGAACTAGACATGCTTTTAAAACACGGCCTCTCTGTTCCCAGTTAGGACTATTATATGCTATGGCCATTACATAAACTCAGATCTTATTCAAAAGTCAATAATGACATTCATCCACACGATTTCAAAAGGCCTCCAGATTATGATCTTCGACTTGCCAATTCGATTCTTGGCAACTACCAATTGGAATTTTCATTACAAAACATGATGTTAATTCAAATCGATTCTGTCCTCAATAATAAATCAACTGTATTCAATTTAATTATTCCAGCAGCAAAGATTAACCTCTATTCAGCATCAATTGCAAAACCTCTGTTCCAATCTAGAACTGTGCCTTCCAAACCAGAATTACATCACTACTGGTTAACATAAAATATGGATCGATCTTAGACACAGCTTAAAACAATTCTACACCTTTTACATTTCATTAATTCCGCAAACAGAGATTTAAATTAACATTCATCCAACGCTTCCTTGATCTCTTATTCGGTTCACGTGGTTTTACTATTCAAACCCCGGTTACAGAAATTAAATACACAATTTCTGAAACAATCAATGCAGCTTTAAAAAAACACATTTTTCATATTAACAATGAAAAATACTTACAAACTTTATCTTTGCCAGATATTCAACATTCATGGCCTTCCAATTGCCCGGAGGCCTACAAGCTTTTGCTGTCCAAGCCTCACCTTCTCCTCTCTATCCTATTCTACTTGCCCTATTTGCCTTTGAGGCCTTCTAATTTATACAAATTAAAAATGCACTAAATTGAGTTCTATCCCTTTAAAATCTCAACAAATCCCTAAATCTCTCAACATCCCTAAAAGATAGATTTTTATCCCTAAAACTTTGAAACTAATTCCAACTTAGGCTCCATCATTAATTCTAAATTATCTTGAAACTAATTTCTCTCATGTTTCCAGTTGTTTGGAAACATTTACAAACTCTCACAATTAATAATTAAAATATAATTAATCACTCAAAATAATATTAATATTTACATGAAATTTAATATTTCTTCAAAACATGAAACCCCTAGCTTAAATAAAATACAAGGTGTTTTTCGGGGCTAATGCTCCTGCATCAATATTTATGAAAACTTCTTGTTAGATTTGAGTTTCTTGTTCTTCTTATACCAGTGTCATAAATGAAAGAGTGCGTTATCTTTTTTATTCCTTGGAATTTAATTTTGTACCTTAATTACCTTGTGCTCTTCTTTGAGATGTTTTTCAATATTTAAAACATATATATCTTGATTTAAAGCATCTTAAATTTTATATTTTTTCTTAGGAATATCATCTAATAGAGGAATTTTCTCATTGAAAGTATCTTTTTCATTTTTAGAAACGAAGCTTCCCTTTTGTTGTGCTCTTTGCTCCAAATATTCCAGATAATCATAATTTTTTTGTTGCATTAGATCAATATCTGATGGCTTCCTTGTTGAAATAAGAGTCTAAGGTGATTTTCTAGTCTTTTACATACAATGAAATTATATTCTTCCATATCAACTACTTCTGAAAACTACACACTTGTGCATTTAGAAATTCGCCTACTTCTTCTCAATTCTACCCCCAATTCTTTAGTGTTTTGTAATTTTTTCCTTTTTCTATATCTCCTCTATTTCTTATCCCATCATTCTCCTTCTTTTTCTTTAGGCGGATTGACACTTGAGTTGGATTTATTTCTTCTAACAATTTATTTTCCATTTTTATGTTTAATATTTTCCAAAAACTGAGAAAGAGGAGTGTCATCTTCAATCCTTTTTAATGGGGTTTCTAATTCCTCTATTTCATTAAGATCCTAACACACTTCTTCACTAACATATTAGGTTTAGGGTTTGAGAGAATTCTCCACCAACTTATTTTAACTTTTATTCTTGTTTCCTCCTCTTGAGCTTCTATAAAGTGGTTACAGACTAGAAAAATCTTCCAATTATCTCCCTTGGCTTCTAGGTGTTCTTCTATGAAAATTTTAATGAGTCCACGATGATAGAGAGCATTGTTGAGGTTTTTATTATTCTTGTTTCACATTAGAGGTCATCTTCTTAAGACTACAAAGTAGGAAATATGGAAGATTTATCTCATTTCCATCAACGAAATGCATTAGAACTCATACATGGTAAAAAAACATGGTTCCAAACCTCCCTTCATAGGTTAAGAAAATTTGCATGACTAGCAATAAATTCTCCATTTACTTTTGAATGTTGTTATTGGAATTCTCTTTTTGAAAATAGAAATTTCCGTACCTGGGTTTCTAAGGAAGGTTGTCCACTCTTTGTCCTTCATTTCAGTTGCAAATTAAAGTGATTTAGCTTCTACCCATTTTGTAACATAATTTGTACAAACAAGTATATACCTTTTCTGTTTATATTAAGGATTAATTGATTCAAAAAAATCTAGAGCCCAATTTTCAAAAGGCTCTACAATCACGTGTGGTTGTAGAGGCATTTCATCTGACAGAATAGGCTTTCCCATTCTTTGACATTTATCACATCTCTTGAAATATTATTTGGCATCCTTGAAAAGAGAAGGCCAATAATATCCCAAGGGAATTATTTTGTAAGCAATTCTTCTATCAGTGAAGTGTCTTCAATGGGGTTCATCCTAATACGATTTCAATATTTCTGGTACTTTATCTTCTCTAACAAATCTTCGAATGATTACTTCGTTCCAATTTTGTATTGCTCTTGATCTATCCAAGAATAAGGTGCATTGGATTTGGCAACTGTATGCTTCTCTTTGGCTGATAATTGTGTAGATAAATTTCTCACAGTTGAGTAGTTAGTACTATTTTAAAACCAAGCGGTTTTAGTAGATACTACAAGAAATATCATCAGGAAAAGTATCCCTTACAAGAACATCATTATTATTATTTTGGATTCTAAAAAAGAAATCAACAACTATTCTCTTTCTGGCCTATCAAGAATAGTAATATTGAATTCTTGCAATAATAACAACCATGTTGTAGTTCTACCATTATTAATTGGTTTTTTCATTAGAAATATAATAGCAGAATGATTTTTATGAATGAAAGTTTAATAACAAGTGATATAATGGTGACACTTATTAATGGCGTGTACAACACGTAAAATCTCCTTTTCTATTACAATATAATTTAACTGTGTAGGAGTCAAATATGTGATTGTGTAATAAATAACATAAGGAGTTAAATATTTATGTCCAAACACAAATCCTAGGGTTGTATCTAAAGCACTGGTAGAAATGTGAAAAGGAAGGGACCAATTAGGCCCTCTTAAAATTGGTGCTCAAGTGATTTTACACTTCAATGTTTCAAATGATTTCTGGTGGTCAAAATTCCAATATATATATATATATATATATATATATATATATGATCCTGATGGATATTGGAGACCACCCGCCTATTTCCCTTGAGGCCCCACCATTGTTTATTTCCAATTTCCAATTTTCTTAATTGTAGCACAGTTTACTATTTATAGCATTTTTCAGGTCCTAAACTTCTTAAGCCATTTTGAGGCCCTAAACAATGTTTCCTTGGAAATATTACTCTAAGTGAATGTAGGTCAAGGACTTGACATTTTATACAATCAATTTTAGTCCCTAGATAGATATTTCTAATGAGGTATCATGTGCATCAAACGGAGTTCGTATGCCAAAGTTACGACTTTGGGTTCCATAGTTTGGTGACTGATCTCCTAGGGTTATGATTTTGGATGTTTAGGGTTTTCCATTGTTTTTCAACAATAAATAGGCCTTCGAGCCCCATTGTAACACAATTCAAAGGCTTGTATCCACCACATCTCTTCTCAGAGATAATTTACCAGGGCCCTAGCTAGTTTATTTCCATTCTATCTTTAAGCATATTTCAATTATGCGATATTAATGAAATGAAGTCTTATTTTTTATGCATGTCTATGTTTATGTGTATTTATGTATTTTATTGTGTTCCTACATAATTTTGGATCAATGGTATCACATCGGTCTTCCCTTCCTCGATACTTCTTTGGATGTCCTCAACTAGGTCGAGGTATAACGAGTTAGGGCTCGATCTGGTTGAACCTCTACAAGATCAGCCTTGAAAACCCCGATGGCCGCCCATGGGGGACTGAAATAAAGAAGAGATAGTAGGATATCCTATTGAAATATTACACGAGGGGGCCCTCAAGAAACAAAGGAATGCGATGATGGATAACTTTGCCAAGATCCTTCAATGAATTCCAACTGGTGTTGCACCTGCATCCATCACCCACTCTGGAGGTGCAACTCCTTTTAAGGTACAAGTAAATTTTTACATTCACATATTTGAGGGCCAAATAGATGCATACATCATAAATAGATGGTTGAATCTATTAAAAGGGTATTTCTCAATTCATGACTTTTCCATCAAAGAAAATATCACTTTTACACTCCTCAAAGTTGTCCCCCATGTCAAGGACTGGTGGGAAAATAAATGTGAGAAAAAGGATGAGAGGGAACCCTCTGTATTTTTGGCTGCACCCACTTGGAATTATTTCTGAGACGCCATCAAGGAAAAATATTATCTCATGGGGAGATATGAGGGCAAGTACATACAATGGACTATGGTGAGATAGAAAAGGGATCAAGATGTGCATGAGATGACAAATCTATTCCATACCCTACACACAAAATTAGGTATCAAATATTAAGAGAAACATTTGGTGTTGAAGTACCACAGTTGTCTACATAGATACATTTAGGAGGAAATGGAGTTCCTTGACATCTCCTCTCTTGGCGCAACATATCAGTATGTTGCCAATATTGAGCACAAGTTCAAATAGAAGAAGCGAGACTTTGGATTTGTGAATTAGAAGCAAGGGAAAGGTGCCCCCAAACTATATAACAAAGGAAAATGCCAAGGAAGGGAAGCCTAGGATAACCTTCCAAAGCCGCAAGAAAATAACAACATTGTGAAGCAAAATAAGGACATGGGAAAGTGGTGTGAGTTCGATAAGATCTCCACTCACAACACAAGTGAGTGTCAGGCCAAGTAGTCATCTCTGGCCTAGATAAAGGATTTTCAATCGGATCCATTTTTCGACTCTGAATCAGAACTTGACAAGAGGAATGATAAAGGGAAGCAGATTATCGACGCAGAACCCAATGCCACTATTTCCACAATCAAGATCGAGAAGGAGGAACAAGAAGATACAAAGGAGGGGGCACCAATTCCATTCCCATATGTGGGTAAAGGGTTCCCCGTTGCAATTAATTTTCGACATTAGGAGCAAAAAAGAACCTCATTTCAGCAAATTTCATGAAGCATTTGGGCTTTCCGACCATAGCACACCCACAACTGTACACCATTGGGTGGCTTCACCAAGGACAGGATCTCCGTGTTAGCCAAAAGTGTTGTCTTCGCTAGAACATCAAGCCCTTCATAGATGAGTTATTATGTGACATTTATCCTCTTGATGTTTCTGATGTATTATTAGGTCAACCATACTTGTGGAAGTGACATGATGTGTATGAGTCCCGGCCTCGCATGGTGATTGTTATTTTGGGAAATAAGTTGTACAAGATAGCAGAGCTAGCACCACCTACCGCCATATATTTGGTTACTGTAAAACAATGCAGTAAGCTCATTTCCAAAACCGGGAAAAAAAATCTTGGTAATCCACCCTAAGGATAAGAATAAGATTGTGGCAACGACCTCCATACATAGCTCCTCCACATGACAACAAAAGATGCATAAGGTCATGGAGGAGTATAGGGACATCTTCACCTCACCCGCAGGGCTACCTCTGTACTGTCAGATCAAGCTCCCCATTGATATGACCCCAGGTGCGTCACTACCCAATGGACCAATCTATTGGTGCTTTGTTCTAGAGAATGATGAAATCAAAAGGCATATTTAGGAGCTACTGTAGAAAGGTCATATCTAACCAAGTTTATTTCCCTATGGGAGCCTCATCATGTTGGTGCAAAAGAAATATGGGACTTGGAGATTTTGTATTGACTATCGGGCATTGAACAAGATCATTGTCTGGAATAGGTACCCAATCCCAAGGATTGATGACCTTCTCGACCAAATCAATGGGGAATTTTTTTATAGAAAGACTGACTTGAAGTCTAGGTATCACGAGTTACTAATCGAACCCTATATTGTGTGGAAGAGTGCCTTTAAATCCAAGGAGGGCCTTTTTGAATGGCTGGTCATGCCTTTCAGGTTCACGAATGCTCCCACAGCCTTCATGAGGCTGATCGACGACATCTTGCAGCCATTCCCATACTCATTTGTAGTATTTTTCTTGGATTATATCCTGATTTTCAGACAAAATTGGGAAGAGCACCTCCACCACATCTGATAGGTCCTCCAAACACTGTAACAACATAATTCATGTGCTAATTTGGAGAAATGCACTTTTAGCATGAGCCAGGTTTAGTATTTGGGATACATTATTGATGAGAGGGTGGTGCATGTGGATCCTGCCAAGATTCAAGTCATTTGGGATTGGCCAGCCCTAACCACTCTAGTAGAGCTCCGCATATTTCTGGGTCTTGCCAATTTCTACTGCAGTTTCATGTTGGGATTCTCTCATATCATTTGGCCCTTGAGCCAAGACACGAAGGGAGGAGTGAAAGAAAAATTATTTTGGTATGAATCTAAATAGAAGGCGTTCGTCGAGTTGAAACATCACCTCTGCTCCACCCCAATGCTCACATTACTAGACTTACAACAACCATTTGAGATTGAGGTAGATGCCTGAGACTATGCTATTGGGGAAGTTCTTACTCAATGGGGGCATCCAATGGGATATCATAATGACACACTATCTAACACAGTTTGAAAGTATCCCACTTATGAAAAAGAGTTGTATTCCATTGTTCAGGCTTGCGGACAATGGAAGCATTACTTTTTGGGGAAGGAAAATATTATCCACATAGAACATCGACCCTTGTAGTTCATAAAAACACAAGGGAAGTTACATAACAATTGCCATAAGAGCTAGTCCACATATCTGCAAAAGTTTCATTTGAGCATTAATTACAATAAGGGAAGCACCAATAATGTTTCATATAGCCTTAGACATCCATTGATCGTGGCTCTAGCCACCATGCTCAACTCTTGTGGGCACGAGATTTCTGATTAGCCACTTCTCTATAAGGGCGATCATAAATTTGGCCAGACATACAAGATGCTCTTGGAGGGTAAGAAAATTCCAAATTTTCACCTCCACAATGGACTGTTATGTCACCTAGGACACCTTTTTTTCCCTTCAAGTAAGCGTGCCAAGATTATTTTGGAAGCGCACTACAGTCGGGTCTCTAGGACTTCCGAGGTCGAGAAAACAGTGGCAGTACTGCATAAGTATTTCTATTGGCCAAACCTTCGACTAGATGTCAGGAAGTACATCAGATCCTACACTACCTGCGCCATTTACAAATCAATCATCAAGAAGCAAGGCCTCTATACTATACTGCATATTGATAGTGGACCTTAGGAATCCATCTCCATGGATTACATGTTGGACGTTCCTTCTACTAAGCATGGAAACGACTATGTTTTCGTGGTCGTCAATAGATTCTTGAAGATGGACATTATGGCGACATGAAAAAAGAATATCACAGCATAAACCACTTCTAAACACTTATTTGAATGAGTGTCAGTACACTTTTGGATCCCACAATATATCATCTTATATTAGGACAGTAGGTTCCTCAATAAATTTTGGTCTAGCGACTGGTCCATGCTAGACACCAAGCTCACAAATTCCACAGCTTTCCATCCCTAAGTTGATGGCCAAACATAGGTAATCAACATGATGATTGTACACATTCTGTGCATGTATAACTAAAAGCATACACAGACATGGGATGAGAGCCTCCCCTATGTACAAAATAGCTATAACTGAGCTATCCATAGCTCCACCAGCCACAACCACTTTCAGGTGGGCTTGGGATTTGAGCCACTATGTCCCATTGACGTAGCCATGCCATATGCGGCTACTTGGACCGATTTGGCTCATGTCTAGTTTGAAGTTGACAAGGAGAATAGCTTCATTGAGTGCATTCAAAAAATCCACCAATAGATTCATGAAATATTGGAAAAAACAAATGCTAAGTACAAGCAGTGACATGATCAGCATCAAGTGCCACAAAACTTCCATATGGGCAACAAATTGTGGCTACATTTGTAGAAGGAGCACCTTGGTGTACCCCACCATTAGCTTTGCCCACTCCGATATGGGTCATACACCATCACCAAGGCTATAGGGGAAAATTCCATCACCAAGGCTATAGGGGAAAATTCCTTCGAGTTCAATATTCCACTATTCCTTGGTATGAACCTAGTGTTCAATGTGGACCGCCTTCGACCCTACTTTCCACCTCTACTGCATATCTCCCACATTGCAAAAAAAATCACAACAACATGTTTTAGGACACCACATATTGTATCATGGACACACAAATAAATAACTCTCACCAATAGAAGATCCAATTATATCGAGTTGTCAAAGCTCGCCAACTCCTGCACCAAGGCAAATGGCTCACCAGGAACCAAATTCAGGAGAAGTTTCCTCATCTCATGGACGAACTAAATGCAATGGGGACCATGGCTTCCTAAGGGGGCCGAAATGATCCAAGTGGACATTGGTGTCTACCCTCCTATTATACTTGGGACCCTACCATTTTTTCTTTCAGTTTTTTAGTTTCCTTAATTGTAGCACATTTTACTATTTTTAGCATTTTTTTGGGTCCTAAACTTCTGAACCATTTTGAGTCCCTAAACAATGTTTTTTTGGAAATATTGCTCCAGGAAAATGTGAGTTAAAGACTCTACATTCACTATAATTATTTGTAGTCCTCGAATAGATCTTCTCTAAGGAGGTATCATGTGCATCAAACATAGATCATATGCCAAAGTTACAACCCCGAGAAATTAATGTACCAATTTATCCCAACGAGGCCCATAGCTTGGTGTTTCATCTCCTAGGGTTAGGATTTTGGATGTTTACAGCTTTCCATTGTTTCTCAATAATAAATAGGCCTTCGAGCCTCATTGTAACATAGTTCAGAGGTCTGTAGATGCCACATCTCTTCTCATAGATAAAATACATGTGCTCTAGCTAGTTTATTTCCATTCTGTCGGTAAACATATTTCAGTTATGTGATATTAATGAAATGAAGTCTTATTTATGTTGTATCTTCACGTTTATGTGTATTTTTTCATTTTATTTCATTCCTGCATAAGTCTAGATCAATTTTGTAATAATTTGAAAGGTGGAGAGGTTATTTTTTATGAAATTGTCTATGAATCTTCTATAATAACCAGTGAAACCAAGAAAACTTCCAACATCTTTTTGAAAAATAAGAATATTTGAAATTTTAGAAATTACATCTGCCCTATATGCATCCACTTTAATTCCATCTCTTGGAATATGGTGACCTAAAACAATTCCCTCATTAAACATCATAAAACACTTCTCATAACTTAATGAAATATTTTCTTCTTTACACCTAATGATAACTTTTTCTAATTTTTCAAGAGATTCTTCAAAATTATTTCCATAGACAGTAAAATCATCCATGTAAACTTCCACACAATCATGAATTATATCATAAAGGATGCCCAAAACTACTCTTTTGAATGTTGCAGGTGCATTACATAATCCAAAAGGAAGTACCGTATAGGTATATGTTCCCCATGTACGTGTAAAGATTGTTTTGTCTTGATCCTTTGGTGTCAGTTGGATTTGGTTATACACAGGGGAAATTTTGAGGATGGAAACTCATCTTAAAGATTTAGAAACCTTGGCAAGTATTACAAATCCATTATATGAAAACTATAAAATGATTAGTGATATTTAGTAAAAATATTAAATTTTCTAATGATTTTATATAGTCTTTGTAAAATTTTGGCAACTTTTACGGTAAAATATTTTCTCTTATAAAATTTGGGCGAATCACTTTTCGGAAAAAATGGGAATTGGAAAATAATTTTTTTAGAGAAAACATGGAAAATTAGCCCATATATGAATATTAGCGCTAAAATTTTCCCTGGTTATACACACTGAAACCATCAAGGAATGAAAAATATTTCTTCCCTGTTAAGGTATGAAGTACTTGATCTATAAAAGGTAGTGGGAAATTTTATTTCAAAGTAGATTTATTCAATTCCCTATAATCAATGCACAATATTGATTTTTCATTCTTATTTGGAACGATCACTAAAGGTGATACGCATTAGCTATCTGATATTAGATAAATGAAATTCGCATTAAATTTTGTAATTTCTCCTTATCAATTTCTCTCATTGTTGTCTACCTAGTTTGTAGCATATTTTTTAATTTTCTCTTTTGAAATTCTTCCAAGTTATTATTGATATTTAATGTTTTTCCTGGAAAGTCTATGCTAAATAATTTCCAAAATTTTCCATGGAATGAAAATCCATTTTATGAGATGATAGATATTCAATATTACATTGTTCTTGAAAAATTTGATCTTATATATAATATGAAGAAGAATCATTATTATTCATCAAATTTATTAGTTTATCTTCTTGATATATTTGTGAAAGAGTAAATATTGGTTGAATATAATCAAAATCTTCATTATCACCGTCTATCCAGACTTCACTTTCCACTTCAGTTATTGTTTTTGCAGGTGGATAAAATTTTAATTTCTTAGTAGAGTTTCCATTAGAAATATACATATCACCAAATATACAACATATGAATGCATCAATTGTAGCTAGACAAGGTATACCAAGGATCAATGGATGGCTTCCTAGATTATTCCTGGGAGTTAAAATCATAAAATGAATAATATATTCCCAAGAATCCAAAGAGACAGATACATATTATAATATACCACTAGGTTTAATAACAAATCTATCTGCTAATTTTAATAATGTAGGGGTATATTGAAGACTGGGAAGCTTCAATTGATCTATGGTTTTTTTGCTAATGATATTTATGGTTTCTCCTAAAACAATCAAGGTGTTTGGAATTTCAATAACGTTGATGTGAATTTTTACAATAGGGCTACCTAGATCTAGATAGTTTTGAACTACTAGTTTCCCCATCATAATATCATCATTTTTTCCTACCAATTGGATTTTCCTAACATATTTTCTTTTCCTTCCTGGTTTTCTAATGCATATCTCCTTAATGGGTTTTGAAAATATTTCATTTATATCTTGAAGCGAAGGAATTTTGATTTAAACATATTTATCTCTTCTAGCATGTCATATTTTGGTAAAACAATTTCCCTTTTTATTCCTTTATCAATTTTGATCCTTTTAGGAAAAGGTGGATCTTGTAAGGAAATAGAAGGTTGTTCTACTAGAGGGAATATAGGAGCTAGGTTTATTTGGTCATCCCCAAAATGTATGGGAGGATATTCCCTTAGAGGAGTATTTTCTTGATCAATAAGTGTTTATTTTTTAATAACCTCATCCTCTTTAGATTTTGGATGACAACTGGTGGTGAATTATTTTTAAAAACCATACCAGACCTAAGTTGAACATAATTTAGACCTAATGGGGCTATCATACAAGCTAAACATTTTAACCACCTATATTATACACAACTTGTTTACTTTTATTATTTGGGTTTGGGAGTGGTTCAGTGGGTATTTGATTGTATTTTTGAGGAAATGGAGTGGATGCTAATGAAATTTATTGATTTGGTTGTTGGAATTGGAATTGAGGAGATTGGTTTAGTTGTGGAGGATAATATTGAGGTGGAAAAGGAGGATACGATTGTTGGAATTGAGGATATTGAGGATTTATACCATAAGACTTCTGCCAACCTTATGCCCAAGATGGATTTTGGGGTTGAGGAGGCAAAGGTTGCCAAGGCATAGATGCAGTCCAATTATTTTGTGGTTGTGCATATGGCTGATATTGAGTATTGAAACCTTGAGCCATATTTGGTTCTTGATTTTTCCATGGTATTTTAGCAACTAATAAAAGTGATTCAACTTGGATTGTTCTAGCTTCATCCTGAAAAACAACTTTAAGACCATGCATTGAGATACATTCCTTTGTATCATGATTTTCAATGCATATGACACAAATTTCTATGTTATCAAGAGGACATTCTCCTAGGGGATACTTTTTCCTACACCTAGGATAAAAGATAAACAATGCAACATTTTCATATTTTTACTTGTTTTGTATTTTTAAAGTATCTAGTTGTGCACTACGATTCCCAATGATACATGTTTTATGTTTATCAAGCAAATTTCTTAATTCTTCTATACTTATTGTTCCAATTGCATATTTACTAACTCTTTCAATGGTTAGATCTCTTGGATTCTTACCAGATCTAGCCTTACCCCTTGAGATATGTTTACATAAATAATAGATTTCTCCGAATGAAAGTTTGTAAACATCTCCTTTTCTCATTAATTTTAGGAGGGAAATCCATTCATCTCTTATGGATTTCAGCAAAAGAGCTTTCAATTTTTCCTTGTCTTATTCATGCATCCTAGCCCTTTTAACATTGTAGGAAAATATTTCTACCAAGTATTCAAGGCTTTAAGCCTCCTTTTCCATCATCTTGAAGACTTCATCATTAAGGTTATGTTTTATACAATAATATTTGTATTTGTTGGGTCTCCAAAATTTCATCTTTTTCATCATATTTTCATTCACTTTTAACCATGTTCAACTATATTATAACCTTACTCTAAGACCATTTTCATGATGATATATGGGTTTATCATTATTATTTTCCGAAGCATTATTTTAGTATTTTGAGTGAATTTATGGTTAAATATTATAAAAATATCATGTATTCACTTATATATAAAATCTGGATGAGTTTTGTGTTAGGTGTTCGTATGAATTGCTTTAAAAGACCACTTTAGCTACGCATAAAAATAGCCATAACATCAATTATGGCTACCAATATCTTCAAATCTGCAGTTAGTTGATCCAAATAAAGCTGCACAAATCCAGATCTATGCATAAAAAGACATTAAGTAGTAAAAATGAAATGTTGCTCCATGCATCCAATGATAAGACAAGAACAATATGTTTGAAAGAAATTTTTATATTAAAGGGGCACCTGAGAGGAAAACAAGAAAGGTGTTTCCAATTCTCCTCAATGGGATGGGTTCTTGAAAGTCCTCAGCATTTCAGATCTAAAATTTCTCTCTCTTGTTGGTGTAGAAAACCCAGACAAACATAGAACTCAAAGGGAGCTCACAAAGCAAATGATGGAGAATGTGACAATGATAATGGCTCAAAGTCAGACCAAGAGTTTAGATCCAGAGTGATCTAATGCAATGAAAGGTGACTAATGAACGGGAAAACCCTTCTATTTATAACAAAATATTAGGGCAGTCTAGAACTTGGTGCATGAATAAAATATTATTAATCAAATTCTAGAACCACCTTTTAGGAATATTTTATTATATTTTTTGGAGGGGAAAGGATTTTTGACTTGGGTCAATTCCTTTATTTATAAATAATAAATAAATAAATGATTTATTTATTATTTTAATGAAATGGTGGAAATATAATTAAATAAATAATGATTTATTTAATTATTTATAAATGATTTAGTCAAATTTAACTAGGAATATTATTTAAATAAGGATTAAATAACTTATTCCTAGGAAATAATCAAATAAATAAGGATTTATTTAATTTATTTCCTTGTTTTGGGTTAAATATGACGAGGAATAATAATTAAATTAATGTTTAAATAATTATTCCTTGAGGAAATATAAACAAATATAGATTTGTTTATTATTTCTTTTTGGGGTTTCCTATTTAGACCATAAAAAACTTAATAAAGGTGTTTTACTAAGTTATTTCACATAGTGAAAGCAATTTTACTTAGGGTAAAATTGGTCTTACATGGTGTACTTGGGTCCATCTAATGATAATAGGTTAGATGACCAAAAAATGGTGTAACAGATTGCCCCCCAGCGTACGAGTGTTAGGAGCAAATCGTATGACCGAAGTACGTTGTAAGACCTCAATCACTAGACATCAAAAAGGGAAGTCAGAGACAGAAATGTAAGGTAGTCTAATTTTCTAAAGGACTAGACCCTGAGGAGACGAGACTTATAGGTGCAACAAGTCTCTATTTTATGAGATGGTACATGTGCTAAAGGCGGCGAGGGAGGCATACCTATGCCCGCCGAGACAAAGTACAAAAGAATAGTGTGTCCAGTAAACAAGGAACCGAAGTATAAAGTACATGCTGGCATAAACACGAGCCAGAAAAAGAGAATGATGAATCCCACATACATGATGTGCCTGGGATAACATCCAGGTCTTTTACAATAATATCTGAGTACATGAGATACAAATACAACCCAAATGCCCCCTATAAATGGGGAAAGGCTCGCAAAATCTGACTGATACATGCAAATCAAAAAGGCGCTGCAAGCGGCTAAGGCCAAAATCATCAAATATAAGGAGCTACAGCATAGGATAAAATGAAAAGGTCATCCAGGCATGTGGGGGGCTACCTATAGGGCCACCCCCTCATGAGGGTTGAGACATCTCACACACACCCAGGAATCACCAATAGCTGTTGTTGCATCACTGGACCATCAAGTATACGGATCTCGATCATTCTGAAAGGAGCTGAAGCTGAGAACAAATCAAGTCAAAGGGTAATGAGAAATCCCTTTGCCTAATCCGAGGCACCAAACAAGTGTAGGAGCTGGAACCAAGGTACACCACCCTCTAGACCTATCTTCTGGAGTGAATGAGTTGATGTCGACAAAAGGAGGTCCACCATATGTGAGGAAATAAGGGATCCCCAACTAAGGAATGAGAGAAAATAGTAGAGCGACTAATAAATGGACACTAATGATGATGAAGAAATGGGTGATATTGAGTAGCGGATGGACGGCTTCCCTTGTTAGAGCATAAAGGGCATGAATGGCTTGGCAGCGACTGACACAATATCATGAGGGATAGGGAACAATGGGACTAAAGGCCATAATGTGTGACATAAGAGAGGAACCAAGCAATGAAGGGTGGAGGACTATAGCGGGATACAAAGGGACTCGGGATAGACTCCGTGAATGCGATGATGACTCAACTTGGATGCTCTAAACAAGGGCGACTCAATGGTTCTGCCACACAGTAAAGGTCCAATGGGTGACCATAAAAACATGAGTACAATTGGGTATCTCATGACGAAAATCAACATGAACAAGGACAAGTAAGGAGGCAGAGTGGTGCCCCAAGTACAAGTGTTGTAAGTGACGAAATTCGATTTGGAGGAGAGGTGAATAGACCCTTCGTGGAAAAAATGTGTCCTGATGAAGTATCAAAACATGAAAAACTAACAGATACCCATTTGATTGCTCGGGGAGAGCTTTCCAATGGTGCAGACGGTGTGTCAAACGGGGCTACGGTTTGGTCGCAGCGGGCGAAAGAAAAAGCAGGGGTTTCTCTTCTAATAAGGAATTTTCCCTCCAAATACATTAATTTTCTTGTGTAGCTATGGTGAATGTGGAGAGGAGAGAAGGCCCTAAATCTTGCAGCGATTGTAGTGGAAAAACCTACCGTTGGAATCGAGATCCATTAGTTGCAGGTAAGAGTCCTAATCCTACTCTTTGTTTTTGATGGATTAAAAGTTCAGATTAGGGTCCCAAATCTTAGGAACAACCCCTACCTCATATTTGTGACCGGTTCGCAATTTTTGGGGCAAAAATTGTGACTTGGGAAGCAGGTTTGGGCTTAAAAAGTGCAACCTGTCCCAGGATTTGGCCAAAAAGTGCGACCTATCAAAGGGAGGTGATTTTAGTGTTGTTGTGGGCTGAGATTCAGGTTCTGTGTAATTTGAATGCATTTTTTCCTATCTATAGACTGACAAAGATGATGGATTTGTGTAGATATGGCAGATATATAGATCAAGTGGAGAGAGAGAGACCTGGGTACACTATGGTCAGAAATCCAAGCGGATTAGGGTGTTCATCTTGCATTGGCTAGGTTTGGGGTTCTGAAATTTGTGGAGAACCCTCTGATGAGAGCTGGGGAGCCCTTGTTGGCCCAGATTATCAGTTATTGGGATCCATATCATGAGGTCTTTATATTTCAGGGGCACAGGATTGAGCTGACAGTCTAGGATCTGTATTTCCTAACTAGTCTCCCACCACTAGGGGTGGTGGGAAATACACAGCCAGTGTTACCGCGAGGGTGTAACATCATGGAGTTCGTAGAGCGACATTATCGACCAGGTGTCCGAGTCAAAGGAACTCGGATATCAATTGAAGATCTAGAGAGGTTGGAGACCCGTGCAGTGGCGGCAGCAGTGTTGCAGATCCTAGGTATCCAGGCGCTCCATCACATCACTGGAGGGCAGATGATGATTGTAGAAAGTGTGTTGAGTGGGACCTACTATGGGTGGGCCCAGATGATGTTGGTGTCGTTGAAATGACAGTTGTCGCTTTGTAAGCAGCAAGTGAACCATGATTGTGCTTATGTGACTGTATTGTGCTCCTTCTTTTTTGAGAAGATCCCGACCTTACGACCTCATGTACAGCTACCTAATGGGGGTCCGAGAGAACCCAGGATGCGTCGGTGGGGGAAACTACTGTGTAGAGGAGGAGGAGGGGTAGTCGGATGGGTGTTCCAACCAGAGTTCTTCGCCCATTGGGATCAGATGCCGTTGTACATAGATGACTATCCCTATTGTGGGATGAGTTATTGGGGAG
Organism: Pinus albicaulis; assembly: GCA_034641835.2. Lineage (NCBI taxonomy): Eukaryota > Viridiplantae > Streptophyta > Pinopsida > Pinales > Pinaceae > Pinus > Pinus albicaulis. The sequence goes on along the minus strand of JAXQQM020074215.1, from coordinate 99,920 downwards.
ATACAGACTTGTCTCTTCTGACTGGTCGAGTATGGGGGCCTGATGGTAAGTGACAAGTAACTAATCTATTATGTGCATGTTAAATTTTGTGAATAGTATTTATGGTACTGATCCTCATACTTTTGGTATGCAGATATAGCTCCGGTGAAACTGGCTGGATATATGGGACGACCTGCAATAGCAGGAGCTAGAGGTGCTAGTGGATCGAGAACGACACAGAACGAGGATATGACCACGCTGTTGGAGGACATTCATCGTAGATGTGAGGGGTTGCTGACTAGTGTTTCGGAGCGGGGTTGGCAGGACTTAGACGACCAGTACATAGAGTTATGTATTGGGCTACCCTCGGAATGGCGAGGTATCATGCGGCGCATGGCGATGGCTGGTCAGACTATGCGTGATATACGAGCTGTGGGAGCAGAGCCATTGGCTCAAGATCCTCCAGAGAGTGATTAGATGTAGGGCAGGTGGTGCCCCCCAGTGTGTATGTAGGGGCAAGTGGTGCCCCCCAGTTTTTGAGTTTTGATTTTTGTAATATGCTATGGGCATGTCATATGTTTCAGAGTAGATGGACTCTAAAAACATGTTATATGATATATATTATGCATATGCATTGTGTTGATGATTTGAAATGTTATTGTCTTGTGTGTGATAAATGTCAGTCTAGAATATGGTTTGCGATTCTATCTACGTAGTGATTTTGACTTCTAGGTACATGATTGAAAGTAACGAAGCTAAATTCACGTATCAAAAGTTTCACTCGTAAATATCATCTAAATAGGATATGGTTTTGCACACGATAGACATCATTGAGTTGTAAGACAAGAAGTAGAGAATCTAAATGAACGTGCAGATGGAGGATGCAATGAGACAGGGAATCGGCTAAGAGGCCACGTACTGCATCATATTCGACCTGATTATTGGTGGAATTACCAATGCAGACCCCATTAGAAAGAACGAGGGAATGCAAGGGGGTAAATATGGCCCAAGTTGCCGAGGCTAGATTCTGAGAATAGCGACTTGCCCCATCGACATAGCCAATATAATGTGTGGACGAGAGGTCTGGCAGAATAGTGTCACAGGACAAGAAATGGGAGGATGGAGAATAATGATGGCAGTGTGACTGTAGGGAAGACATCAAACGACAACTATGGGAGGGAGTAGTGTGGTTAGGATGGCTATGATTCATAGATCGACTAGAGGGTGATGTATGAGGGCTATGGGAGGAAAAGCTGGAGCTCATGCTACGGAGGACATCATAGATATGGATGGTATCATCTTGGTTATGGGTGGGAAGGAAAAAGTTCGGGAAACCACATGACGCTGCAAATCTACCTAGATCATTAGGATGGGAAGAAAGGCTCACATATGGATTGTCACGGGAGATTACAGAAGAACAAGTAAAAAGATGGTCAAAGGATGTAGAGCCCAAGGATGTTGCTAAAGGGAAATCAAGCAAAACAAATGGAGTGGATTTAGAGGGAATGTACTCCAAGGGTCGAATGGATGATGATAGGTATAGGAGGGGGGCAGCAGGTTTCGAAATCTCAACATCAGGGGGAGGAATGTCAATGGTAACAGGGGGATCCTCGAGTTGGCCTGACGCATACTGCGCGAGGATAGGAGAGGCGGATTGATTTTGTTCAACCTCGTACTCGCGAATGACCTCTAAAGAGGCTCGGTAATGCGTGAGGTGAGGACAATGGTGAGAATAATGGAGATGGACACCACAAGAAGCACAGGGTTTGTTGGTACGAAGAGTCTTTGGGTTCCTGGTGGCGGACGAGGAAGAAACAAAGGATTTAGGGACCATAGATTCAAGGAATGCGACTTTAACCATGGGTTGGATACGGGGCAACTTGGGACAAGTATGTGTGGCATGATCGACACCATCACACAAGGCACAAGGCTTGGCAGGTGGAGGAGGGGTAGGGTCAGGCGGGGTGGCCTTGTCTTTGGATGCCCCTTTGCGAGCTTTTCTTTTCTTTGTCGTAGCTGTCACAGCAGGAGAAGGGTCCTGTTGAGGTGCGGGTGGCACTATAGCGACAGAAGCAGCTAAGGGAACTGGTTGAACTGGTGGGAAAGCAAGGTATGGTTTGGGGTGACCTGGTGGGGTAGCGGGTGGAGGGTCAAGGTACCAAACGGGAATTCCTAGGGTAAAATTAGGGAGGGAAAGGGTGGCCATGATGGGGACCGAATAGACTCCGGGAGGGGGAGCGAGGAAGGGTATCTTACCAGCGAGGTAATGGCCAGGAGAGATGGCGGCAAGATGTTTAAGACTTGGGGGAACTGACCCAGGAGGGTAGATAGGCTCATGGGTACCAGCTGTAGGGGAAGAGCCAGAAGGAAGAGGTCCAGTCGGCAGTGACGAAGGGCTAGGAGCAGGTTGCGGCGGGCGAGGTTGAGGTTGCTGACTAGCCGAAGCGGGCCGCTTGAGGTCGGCCCGAGACGATTGCATCATGCAAACTTTCATTGAGCTGTGATCAGAGACAAGAGGAGGAGGAATACCAGGGAAGGTTCCAAGCAAGGAGGAGTCTTTGTAGACGCCAGGGAAGACAGTGGTCAAAGAATCGACGGTTGTCTTATTGGCTACAGAAGAGATGATCGACTCAGGGGAGGTCTGAGATTTTGGCTCGTGATATGTCAACTGGTTAATTGTGACTATCTTTCCATTATGAGGGAAAAACATCTTGCGATTAACCGCGTATGGGACAGCAGACATGGCATAAGTGTAGCTACGCCCAAAAAGAATGCTATAATCAAGAGGGGCATCGATGACTTCAACGTCAATGCAAACCATCTTGCCCGTAAGAGTGATAGGACAATTACGGAAGAGGCCAATGGGCTGGGAGGCATGGCCATCCCATGCACGGAGGGTGATGGTGGAAGGGGCCAGCTCAGAAGATCCAAGTTGTTTCCAAACCGAAGCAGACATGACATAGGTAGATGCCCCCTCATCAATAATACACCGAGCTACGTTAGCGTTCCGAATTTTGACTGGGATTTGGAAAGCAACGGAAGCAGGAAGGGGAGGATGATCTGACTGAAGGGCGTCGAAAACAATCAACTGGTCATCAACAAGAACTACAGTGCCCATGGCGGATAGTAGAGCCTTCTTTCGAGAAGGACACGACTAGAGGAGTTCCCGTGTTGAAATGGCGGCAGGGGACTGCACCAAATCGTCTAATACGCTATACAAATGGGCAGCTCGACCAGAAGCAGCGTTTCAGCATAATGGGCCCTTAGGAACCTTTATAGGGACCTCAAATTTGGGTTGAGGGATCTGAAAAGGACCATTTGGTGTCGAAAGAGGCTCTGTAGGACGTGAAGAAGCTGACTCAGGGGTAGACGAAGCGGGAGGAGTGGGGTACTGACGAGACCGAGTTTGAAGGTTAAGGTCGACGGTGAGAGGGTGGTCAAAAGTCATCATGCGAATCTGGTAATCGGAGGAACTAGAAGGGAAAGGTTGAGTGGTTACCGGGGCATGAGGTGGTTGAGTAGCCACGAATCCTTGTTGAGGTAAAGGATCAGTAAACACGGCAGGTTGAGAAGTAGCCGCATTGGGAGGAACAGTATGGGAGGAATGTTGTCCCTGCAATGTGGCTTGAGAATCCCACATCTGCTGCATCTGTGGTAATAGGGGACAATCGTGAGTGTAATGACCATAAACACCACAACATGAACATGGCTTATTGGTGTGAAGAGGCCTGTCCGGCTTGGGCTGAGAGCCTTGTGGTTGGTTAGTAGTGTTGGAATCAATACTTGGAGGATAAGATCCATGATTACCAGAGGCAGATTGATTTTTATTTCCTTTCCTCTTTATTTGAGAAGAAGGAATATTAGTCATGCCCTGCTGTGCAAATAATTTCCCTGGAGGGGGTAGTAGTTGTTTTTGCGGGGGTTGAGAAGGCAAGGGAGATGAAGGTACAAATGCTGGAGGAGCTAGGACACCAGGCTGTGGGTAAGGATAAGGGTTAGGATGGGAAACATTGAGGTAAGCAGGAGGGTGGGAAAAAGCAGGAGGCATGCCGTATCCTGGATACATGCTACCTGGAGGGGGAAAAGTGCTGGAGGTGTTGGCCCCTCCCGAAGGGAAACCATAGCCCATAGGAGGTTGAGCATAGGTATGTGAAAGAGCTCCAACGATACTGTCAGCAGAGCGAGATGCCCCTGGGGCATTAGCGCCACTGGGTTTGGGGAGGTCAGGACTAAAAATAACCAGATTGAGCATAGATAAGGTCATATTTCAAGGCTATTTGGAGGGCGGCTTCTTTGGTTTGAGGGAACTGGGATGCAACATCTTTGCCGATGGTAGGTAAGAGAGAGTGAAGGCACCAGTCCATATAAACCCGATCTTCAAAGGTGGGAGCTCGAAATAAGCTCCTTCTTCTCCACCATTCCTGGACATGAGCGGAAAGGCGGGTTGAATAGGATTGATAGAAAGAAGTCAGGAGTTCAATAATAGTGTCGTATCGGAGAGGGAGATGGAAATAATATAAAAAGGCTTGGGCAATGGTCGCAAAGGTGGTATGGGAAGAGGCGGTCTGATCAACATACCATTTAGAAGCTTCACTGGTAAGCGTGCATTGGAACAATCTAAGACAGATGGAATCATCAGTAATGGAATTGGATGAACACCACATGTGGAAAGATCGGATATGGTTGGAGGGATCTTTACTAGCAAGGCCTTCGAACTTGGGAATGTCAGAGGGGAGCTTTGTTGGCATAAAGAAGCCAACTAACATTGTGCGTATGATCATTGATCAACCTGATTGAAATCTGTGAGACTCCAGACCACCATAAGGGAGCAAAGGGACAATGAGGTAGTTCCCATGGTGGTTCCGCTAGAAAAAGACCCAGCATTAGGACCGGGGTTGCCGCTAGCGTTAGGTCCTGAACTAGACATGGTGAAGGTAATAGGGGGAGAACCAGAAGGAGGGGGAGAACCTGAAGAATCAGAAGAAGAGTCGGAGTGCAGACTCGGGGGAGGACTAACTCGACGATGATGGGAAGGAGTAAGTCGACCAACCGGAAACTGAGGGTGAAGGCCAAGAAGTCTCCGGGATAAACGCCTTGGAGGCACAATGATGACGGGAAGAATAAAAACCGACAAAGGCAGGGAGGTGCAAAATCAAGTGAGGTCAATGTCGAAACAAGGGTAGAGAGGTGCAGTGTCAATTGATTTTAAAGTCTTTGCCAGGAGGTGTTAACCAGGCTCTCCTTCACTTATGGTCAGTGTATGGCGTGTGTTAATTTTAATTTTTAAACCCAGACGTTTTGAGAGTAAAAGAAAAAGTGTGTTGCGTAACTGAAAATAAATATGCAGAGAATAGTAAATAAGACTGAAATAACAGAAAATTAACAGCTAATAATGCATCGATCTAACCCAAGAAGGCGGGTCTCTCAAAACTAGTCTAAAAGAGGGAAAAAATCTAATCAAAACACACTAAAAAGAGGCCAATAGATCTAAGGTCAGGAGGGACAAGGATCTAAAGGAGAAATCTGCTGAAAAGAGGTGCAGAAAATAGCAAAGAGGCAGAGGCAAGGTTGTTGCAACAAAGGGGGAAATCAGCTAAAGGTAGAAGGGACAAGGAGGTGACCCTAGAGGTAAATCCAAAAAAAACTATATGAGGTGATTTGAAAGGGAGAAGAGCTGATCTAGAGGGATCTGAAAATGAGGTATCAGATCTGAAAAGAAGAAGGCTGAAACTCTGAAAATTCAGACGTCTAAAACAGCTAAAACTCTTCCACAAAAAGTGGAGGGTACTAAAGCCCTAAGGGGCAATATTCCCACTCAGGTGAGTGAAACAGATCAGAAACAGGTCTAAACGGGTGGAAATAGAGGCTGGAAAACCCTAACAGAAGCTTCAGACAAACCCAGAAAAATTGCTGGAAAAAGCGTGAGAAAAAGTGCGGTGTCATGTTCCGACCTCGAAGCCAGTCCAGGTCGTAGTTTTGGGGCAGAAAAGTGTGCCCTCCAAATTGTGTCGTAGTTTTTGCTTCAAGAAGTGCGAATTGGTAGATCCGCTATTGGTTCGTATTTCGAAAATTGTCATCTTAGTTGTGGCTGACGTTCCATCACTTGTGCACAGGGGCCGTAAACACATGTGGTTAAAAATTTTAATGTTTAAGGGTTTTAGAGGTGAAAAACACCATAAAAATAGGAAAAAAAAAACTGAAGAGAAAACCTATGGTCTGAAATAGCTGGATATGTAGGAATATATAAGACGACAGTGGTCGCAAAAAAAAACCCGTGTGGAGTCACCAATTGTTAGTATGAATCTTTCGTCGGAAAAAGACCACTTTAGCTATGCATAACAAATAGCCCTAACATTCCCTTGAGGGAAATGCTTAGTTTGGAGACCACAGGTGGGCGGCGTGGTGGGTTGGCGCGTGGCTTATTACCACCGCCATCCGGCCTTGCGTGATGTTTGTCATTAATCTATCTACATCCATCTTCAATGCTGCGTTAATGCAGCTCGTCCCTCCATACCAGCTCGCAAGTTCATCTTCCATGGTGCCTCCCCATGGTTTCATTCACGCTCCTCCCCTACGCTTGAGTTGTTCCCTTGCTGCCGCAGAGCCTCGCTCTCGGACCAGCACTGGGAAACACTGCGCTCTGGAATGTTGCATCGATTTTCTACCGGGTTTTCATGTTTCACAAAGTCCTTTCTGCAAACTTAGTCGCCTCTCGTCCTCTGTCATCTCCAGTGCTCCTTTGTGGGCTAAAGCTCGGCCCCCCGCTACCCTCCCCTGCCTCCACAGTTTTGCTGACTGTTTTGCGCTACCTCTTCTTCACATCATGCCCCGATTGCGCCATATAATGCGTTGTAGGAAGGTTAGTTCTCGTGGGCATGTGGTCCACCAGCCCTCCTCCTCAACATCTGACTCCTCGTCCTACTCCTCGGATTTCTGCACTGACCGCTATCCCAACACCAGGAGTGGTCATGGACGGGGTCGTGGGCAGCATAATTCTATGGTGTTCTCTCACCATTCCTCCCCCTCGCAGTCTCATACTCCTAAAATTCAGTTCCCCTGCACCTTCAGACGTTCCTCTTTCATAGCAATTGTTACCATTGTGCTTCAAGAGGACTCTTCGGGTCTGGTTGCCGTGACACCAGGGGTGACTCTAGAGACGAGGGAGGAAGATAGGCATGGCACAACTCTAGCTGACAAAAAACAGAGTAAGGATCCTAGTGGCATTGATCCCCAAGACGTGATCTTTCAGGCTGGTCCGAGCGTCCCCACTAGTGGCGGTTTAACAGTCAAGGAGGGAAATCTTGCTGAGGAAGAAGACCCCTACAAATATGCATGCTGCATCATTGAAGAGTCGCCTCCCACCTCTCATGAATCTTAATCAGGTCTGCGTTCAAAGGTTTTTGATTCCCTGTTGCTTGAATGGGCTCAATTCCCTTTTGTTTTACAGACATCATATGCTCATCAGTTCTCATGCTCAGACTTTTACTCTAAGGTTCAATTGTCGGTTTCCCCTGCGTGGGCAGCACTCATCTACTTGTTTGTTTGGGTTTCTGTTATGGTTACTGAAATTTAACGGGATAGATTACAGTTTTGTAATGGGCGGCACATACCTGCTATTTTTTATGGGTCTAGTCATACTGTCATGGTCTTTGAAGTTCCTCTGGTTAGTTTTCAGTTTTGTTGTGGGCGAATGCCGCATCTCTGGGCTAGACACTGTCATGGTCTTTGAAGTTCTTTTGGTCAGTTTTCAGTTATGTAATGGCTAATGTCGCATCTCTGGGCTAGACTTCTTGAGGCCACAGCCTCTTTTTAAAAAAAAATTGTATCAATATAGGAGTAGACAAATTCAGAAAAAACAAATAGCCCCAATATCAATTATGGTCGTCAATATCTTTATACCTATAGTTAGTTGATCCAAAAATCTCGAACAAATCCGTATCTATTCATAAAAATACATTACAAAGAAAAAAAATGTTACTCCATGCATCCAATAGATAAGACAAGAACAATATATTTGAAAGAATTTTTATATTAAAGGGGCACTTGAGAGGAAAACAAGAAAGGTGTTTCCAATTCTCCTCAATGGGATGGGTTCTTGAAAGTCCTCAGCATTTCAGATCTAAAACTTCTCTCTCTTATTGGTGTAGAAAACCTAGACAAGCATAGAAGTCAAAGGGAGCTCACAAAACAAATGATGGAGAATGTGACAATGATAATGGCTCAAAGTCAGACCAAGAATATAGATCCAGAGTGATCTAATGCAATGAAAGGTGACCAATGAATGGGAAAACCGTTCTATTTATAACAAAATATTAGGGCGGTCTAGAACTTGGTGCATGAATAAAATATTATTAATCAAATTCTAGAACCACCTTTTAGGAATATTTTATTATATTTGTTGGAGGGGAAAGGATTTTTGACTTAGGTCAATTCCTTTATTTATAAATAATAAATAAATAAATGATTTATTTATTATTTTAAGGAAATGGTGGAAATATAATTAAATAAATAATGATTTATTTAATTATTTATAAATGATTTAGTCAAATTTAACTAGAAATATTATTTAAATAAGGATTAAATAACTTATTCCTAGGAAATAATCAAATAAATAAGGATTTATTTAATTGATTTCCTTGTTTTGGGTTAAATATGACCAGGAATAATAATTAAATTGATGTTTAACTAATTATTCCTTGAGGAAATATAAAAAAATATAGATTTGTTTATTATTTCCTTTTGGGGTTTCCTGTTTAGACCATAAACAACTTAATAAAGGTGTTTTACTAAGTTATTTCACATAGTGAAAGCAATTTTACTTAGGGTAAAATTGGTCTTACATGGTGTACTTGGGTCCATCTAATGATAATAGGTTAGATGAACAAAAAATGGTGTAACATTTTGTGATGTGTGTAGGCATATTTGAAGATTCCAAAGAAAGTCATATTTGGACTTCTAACTTCAAACAGTGGATAATTTTAATGATGGAAAATTATCTTGAAGTTTAAAAAATCGTTTAATCTCACTAGTCCCTATGCAAACTATAAATGTTTATTGATGTATTTGTAAAATTATTCAAATTTATAATGATATTATATATATTCTCTATACAATTTGGTGATTTTTATGTAAAATAATTTTATATTGTAAAATTTGGGCGAATTAGTTTTATAAAAATGGAAATTGGCGAATCTTTTTTTTGGAAACCATGGACAATTAGCCCAATTGCCATTCCTAAAACTTTCCATGGTATGTGTGTAGGCATATTTGAAGATTCCAGCAAAGTCATATTTGGACTCTAAGTCTCAAATTAGAATTTCCTCTTCAAACTCTTGAAGATTTGAGGAATATTTGAGAGAATCATTTAAGCACATTTCGTGGAGAAAAATCATGAAAGTTTTGATAAGATTCCTTATCAAATATTTTAGAGATTTCTGAGAGGATATGTAGAGATGTTACTTTTTATATGTTAACACATGGTTGTAACCACATGAGATATTTGTGGATATGGGAAATATTTGTGGATATAGTAGAGATTTTTGGATCTAAATTTATTAGTTAGTTATATTGTTTTTTTAAATAAATAGGAGTGTCTTCTCCATTCAAAAGGAGACGAGCATAATTCCAAACTATCATGGAGTAAAATAAATTTGATAATTTCATGTGTTATTTATTTTAGAGTTTTATATTCTTATTTTGTTATAAGACAGTTTTATAATTATGGTACTTTCATAATATATGTTGTTTATATCAGTTTTGTTATGTTTTAATTTAGCTTCTATTTTATATCAGCAATAGCACTTTGTTTAATGTTGCAATTGTGAGCATTCAATTTTTTTTTTTTTTTGGTAAGTTAGCACCCACTAGGGGATTGGAACCGATGACCTATCACATGGAGTGCCTTAATAGTGCACCCTTCACCATCGAACCAAATCCCTGTGGGCTGTGAGCTTTCAAAAAATGATAAAAGCTGGTGATTTAGATTAATAACAATTTTCTAGCATCCAACTTATGACACAGGTTCTGGCCAAACTAAGACAAATCTGAAAAACTAAAACATGGGTTTTGTGTAGAATGCGCCAATTTGGTTGCAGCAAGGGAATTTATTTAAAACAGTGCATGGTTTTGGAGATATTTGAGGATATTTCAAATTTATTTATTAATATTTCATGTTGTGGCCAACAAATATATCAATAGAAAAAAAAAATCAAAATTTCCATCAAATTAAGAAAGAGATCACTCTTTTTTAACCTAAACCAATCTAGTTTTCGAAGTCAACATAATTATCTAATATTTTTAATTAAGAAATAAATTTCATTTCAATGATCACTTAGGATTTGATTTATTTATTTGTTTTAGATTTTTTATTTTCAAGTTATAATTGCCACTTCATTATTTTCCATATTGGAGTCGAGAACTTGAGAAATATAAAAGTTAAAAGAATGTAGCTTTAAATTCTAAAACATTATTATTTCTGATTAGAGTTGTTTTATTTCATAGAAATATATTAAATTTACAAACTTTCATAGACTCAAGTTTACTCACTTTTATAGATTAGATATTTCCATGATTTCATAGATTAATTTTACATGCTTTCCTAGATTAATTTTTCAATGCTTTTCTAGATTAATTCTCTAATGTTTTTCTAGAATAATAGTTCATTTCATGTCATTTAATTTTTTTTTATAGAGTATAAATTTAAATCTAAACTCCTAGAATATACAATGGTGTATACTTCATAAGTTTACGATCCTGGATTGACAATTTAAAGTAAAGTAATTTAAAGCAAAATCAAATTACCCAACAATATGTTTTCTTATCATTTATTACCATTTTTTGATGTTATGTGTTCCTAGACCCATAAAATATTTAAGGGATTCATATTTTAGAGTAGCTGGATTTTTTTTTAACTTTTGAGTATTAAGTAAGTAGTCATAGGACCTACATAATGATTCAAACTCAAAAATATTTTTTTTCGATCCTCTGTTCTTAGGCCATGAAAATTAGGAAGAATAAAAGGTGAGATATTTTTTATTGTGGTTGTGGTATATTCATCAAAGATAGTGAGTCCATAATTATCTGGTTCTCCCCTACCTCCTCTACCACCTCATCCTCCACCTCCTCCTCTATTTCCTCTTCTGCCTCTTTCACCTCAAATACTAAGTTCAACATCTACATTTTTTACTTATCCCTCTCCTTAACCTACCATTGTGGAATCCTCGAAGCTAATATAAGGTTCAATAATAGGATTTTCTATCTCTTCCTCTATTTACTATACTAATGGTATTTCATATTAAACTTCTGCTTATTCACTAGGTGCCTCTAACTCTTTTCCTAAGAGTTGTTCCCCTGTTCGAAGAGATAAATGTTAATGCTTATGCTGAGGATGTATGTTCTTCAACTATAGCTTCAGTGGAATAAGTTGGAAAATTCCTAGGTTGGATTTCAGATCTATGCACCTCGGGAAGTCTATGTATACATGCTATGAATGGAATGAGAGTATCAGTGGATTGTGTGGCACTACGTTATCTAGAGGGAGTGAGTGGTGATGTAGGAATTGAACTTTGTCCTCCACTTATAGTTAAAAATATATCCTTAGAATCCCTTTCCATATTCACAAATTCTAAATGTGTTTTATTATGTTTTAACTATGCATCTATAAGATTAAATGCATATAAAATGATATGAAAATAGAAAATGAATCATGTATACACTTTCCCAACAATGGCACTAAAATATGGGGTAATTTAATTTATGTTTAAATTACTTTAGTAATTGTCAATCATGTTTCGTGTACTTATGAAGTGCATGTGCACAATATATGCTAGGAATCATATTTTTGGTTTTTTTTTTAAGACAAGATTAGTCTAAATGTGAATGAAGTTAAACTAAATCAAAATATTACGACACACATGTTATTTCCATTAAAATTACTCTTTTCAAATCAATTGAAAACATTATAGTAAAATGAAATCAAGAGCTAGCAATTTTAATCTATTGCAACATGAATTTAATATTCTTCTATTTGAACTACTACAAAAATCATAGTTGATTCTAATTGATATTGAACTGAGAAATTTATTCTAATTCTAGAATAGATATTGTAATCCTAATTGTGAGGAATAAACATAATTCTAACTACTTTCACAAATTCGAAAATTGCTTGACAGAAAGGAAGGGATTGAAACTAGACTTCTTCAACAAAATATCAAATCAAATTGTAACTTTGAAGGATTACTAGTGTGTGCAATGTTTTAAAGTCTCTTTGTCCATAATTAATGAAATTGGTAACAAAAAGCCATGTAAACTACTAAATAAATATGTTGAAAAGAAATGCAAATTAAACTAGAATTCGATGAACTAAATACAAGTTAATAAAATAAATAAACTTTAGTGAATTTTGTTATTTCACTTTTAGCATGCACCTAAATGGAATATTAATTTTTGCTGTTTGCACTTAGGAGATGAATAAAATCGTAAGGAGGCCCATACATTTCAGAAATAGGAATAGAATCCCTCTTAGTATGAAAGGGGATCATCAGTGGAGTTTGATTTCACACCCTCATGTGTGAAAGAGGACATTTGCATGAAGGCAAGGTCAACTTTGACCAAGTCAAATAGCACAATGATAGGAGGTGGAGATCATCTTGTGGGATAGTGTAGCGGAAGAGGAGGGAAGTTTTGTTGATGGAGGAAACCCTAATGAGTGGGACCCATGGAGGGGAATCTTGCATTAATTTAAAAGGAGGGCAAGGCAGCCATTGTTATTCATGTCAATGATTATTGATTCCTTTCTCTGTTTAGACTATTTACAGTCTCCTGCTGTTTAGCAGAGTTGCAGTGTTATTTAGCACAAGAAATTCCTATTTAGGATTCTTTCTCCTTCTTGAGAAGCCTCTTGAGGGGTTTCACTTCATTTCTCCACATCTAGGCTCAAGGCCAAACCACCTCCTTCAGCTACAACATTATTTCTGTTGAAGTATAATGTTGTGTTGCAGGGTGTTGCAGCGGAGGTTCACATCCTTGGCTTGCCTTTTAGAGGAGGAAGTCTTCTTTCCTTTGGGAGATCAGTAAGGAAGGATTCAAAGTAGATTTTATATCTTGGCACTTGGCCAACACTTTCTATTCCACCTACAATGCAGTTTCCCTCAGTGACTACATTATTTTCAGTGCGCATCTCCAGTGTGCATTTGCAGTGTTGATTGGAGGGTAAGATGTTCAGTGATAGGATCATAATTTCACTTGTAAGATCCATTGGAGGAAATATATTTAGCTTGTGCAACATCTTCAGCCATATCCATCTAGTTCTAGTTCTTGAGTTGTAGCTGCTACTGCAACTCCGAAATTTTTTCAGTTTTCCCATTTTGTTGTATTTCAGTCAATCCTTCTAAGGATTGTTGCATTTTTGTATCCAGGAGTTGAGATCTTGCTCCCCCATATATTTTGAGCTATACATTTCTATATCCATGTATTGAAATCATTTCTTAGCCTTTATTCATAATATATTGCGCAGTCATAGCCTGGGGTTTTACATATGTAGCAGTGTTCTTCATTTTCTTCTACATGTTCTATTGAGGCTTGTATTGCCTATCTTGAGTGACTCTTTCCTTAAGGAATTGTACTCTTTTGCTGATATATTATACATATTTTGGCTATCTACATCTTCATGTATCCAAGCTCATAAAAATAACGTTGTTTCTCTATCCCTTATTAATACATAGATGCAGTCCCTTCATTGGGCACTTTTTCAAGATAACTAGGTGTGGGAGATCTGTTTAACCCACCTAGAGTGACTTTTTTGGAGCCTCCTCTTGGATTTAGGGCTTAGATACATTTATATAACGAATCCAGGTCTTGGTTTCAAATCCTGTAGCAACCATTCCTAAAAAATGTGTTTTTCAGGCATGCCTTGCTAGCAATCCCAATTTAGGGATATTATAGTGGTATCAAAGTATCTTTCTTGGCTCAGCCTATGAGTTTTAGTCAAAGAAGATAGAAGAATATCAGAATTATGAAGAAGATGATATTATTCTAATCATTTTTCAGAACTAAGAATAGCCTCTCCAAAGAGGAGGAGAAAAAAGAAGAGGAAGGACAATGCACTTCCTATTCTCATGAAGAAGAAGAAGAAGACAAGCATGAAAGATACTTGGCTCATCGGGTTCTAAGTCAATACCTGGGTCAATAAAAATCTCATTCTAGAGCCTTCAAGAAGACTATATCCCTCCCACATTTTATTCAGCAGAAGGAGGAGAGGAGGCCCTATAGCAAAAGGGAGATCAAAGGCAATAGATTCCTATTGCCTACATTTGATGGGTCAACTATAGCAAGAGCTTGGGAAAGAAAGCTTGACAAATTATTCCTACTACATCTAGTGGTAGAGAGGGAGGTAGTAGAAGTTGTAGTGCTGCACTTGGAGTATGAAGCCAATGTCTAGTGGTCCAACCACTTGAGCCATACAAGGGTGAAATTTTTTGCAGAATTCACTCAAAAGTTGACCAAAACCTTTGATGGAGAAAGAATATAGGAGAAAGAGCTCACACCATCATGGGAGGAGACTTGTACCAATGTTGTCACAGCCTTGGAAGAGAAACCTGCTACATATACAAATGAGGCAGCCATTGCATTAGAGGAGAAAAATATTGCAGCCATACAAGAAGATACCAGATTCCACCAAGGTATGATTGAAGTTCCACCTTCTATTTCAGTAAATCATTTAGAGGATTGTGGAAATTCATTTATTAATGACCAAGAATCAACACACATTGTTGATCTAGAGAAACATGATTGCACTGCGTTGTGCAAATGGTTCAAGGAGGAGATTAACGATCATCCTCATACATCTTTGTTGAGTTGCACACAACCCTTGAGGTTGGAGTGTGAAATTTCGGAGGATGAAACAAACCATGACACTCCTATGAAAAAATATGAAACCATCCTAGAATTAGAGTATGAGATAGCCACTACATCATTGGAGAGATTAATAGCACTATCAAACAATGGTGGAGAGGAGATGTTATCTTCGTCATATTTGGATCCTTGTGGATTCAACATAGTCATGGGTGAGAGATCTTCTCTAGGAGGTCTCCAAAGAGCTGCATTTCAAACTTTCATGAAATGCAAAGGGAGAGATTTGGTTTGGGAGAAGGGTAGCCCTCATGAGAGAAGTACCAAGGGAACGGAAAGGAGGAGACATCCACAAGTGATTGAGTGGATGTGGTTGATGAGCAAGAAGCTGGAAAGCTACTTGCAATTACACGACATTGGGTAGCAAGAGGCTGCACTACGCTGGCTCCTCTTGAAGGTGTTTGGCCATCACTTGGCATATCCTCTTCCTAAGGGGATGGGGATGGACAAGATGTGGTAGGATGCTTGCACCATTCAGAATAAAGGAGTATTGATGCATGGTGTTGATGTGACATTCATATCATTCATTGTGCCTTCATCACATGAGTTGTATGATGGGAGCATAAGGAGGTAGCAAGCACTTTCGTTGCTTGAGTTGTACTTGAGAGAGCAAGGGAAAATTTTCTCTCACATGTTGTGTGATGTTTCAGGAGTAGAAGAGAGCACTCTCATGGTGCAAAGGGGCTACTCCTTGACTTTAGATGATTAGGAAGCACTTCCATCTTGGAAGTTATTCCATATTTGCAGCAACATTACTAGAGGTGTCTTTGACAAGAAGGATGTCAAATAACATAGCTTTGTATTAACAGGAGCCTATTTGCATGAGCTCACAACACTGTCGCTTTGGAGCAGGGACTTATGGATGGAGTGTCCCTAGGACCACTTCACATTGGATGGACTTGGTAAACAAGGAGGATGTGAGAATGATGGGGTAGTGGATGGATACATCTATTACTATGATATGTTCTTCTTGACTTGGGCTCCCAAGCATGAGAAGAAGGATCTTCAAGCAGCACATGGTTCATTCCTCTTCATAAAATCATGTCAAATCATTATGGAGGACTCATTCATGGATCCATGTATCATCTTACTTTTGGCATATGGTAAGAAATTTGTTTTTTCATTTATTGATTTGCATACTCTTACCATTACTATACAGTGCATTTCTCCACAAGAGGGAAAGCTTTTCATATTCCTCCATGTTCAATTTTGGGCAAAACTATATGATGGAGGCAACAATATTCTATGTGGCCTTGGGAAAGTTTTTTCTCATTACATGTATGTTCAGTTGTTGTATCCAACCATTTTCCATATGATGACATACATGATTAACTATGTATCAAGAAACATTTTTCCTTGTAATTTTCTGAAGTAGTAGTTGGTAAAACTGTGTTGTACATACTTAGGAGATGTTGGTATCTTCAAGCACTGCATGAATCCATCAGTATCTCCTTCATTCTTGTACTGATCATGACTTCATTTGGTGATATTGTTTCTATTCTTGTTGAGAGCATGATTGGGGAATTGACACATGAGTTGGATGTGTCCTTGAGGGGACATAATTCCCACATTTTCTACATTACATGTTCTAATGGGAGAATGGGAGGAGATATGGCCACATATTTGTTTTCTTTTGGGGTGGGCCATGAGTTTGATATCCATCCATTGTATAACCATGGGAAAGTGTTTGATCATGTATTGTTGACACATTCAGCCATTTACTATTCATTAGTAGATGTGATGATTTGTATATTACTTGCCATGTTATTTTCTTAAGTTGCAGTGGATGAGACTGTGTTGTTTCTTCTTGAGACATTGTTTGTATCATGCATCATTATGTAAAACCTTCAGAAAAATTCTCATTTGGATACTCTATGATGACCATGTCCTATTCATCATGGATGAAATGTTTTGGGCCAGCTTGTTCTTCAATATTGGAGGGGAGATCCTTGGAGGATTGTTCTTCATTTTGCCACTTCAGTGTGGGGTAGGCTATGATTCTTACCATATTCAGATTTTCAGCCCACCTTCATTTCCAGAGCGCAAGGTGGAAGGATATTTCCATGAGTTGCCATGTTGGGAGGTAACTCACTTGGTATGGATGATTGCTTGGGGATGGGAGATTCATATAGGGATGGTAAATCCCAATTTATGTTAGATCTCATGCCTCAAGAAGGCCCATACACAACCCATTTTTTCCTCCATAGATGTTTATTTCTTACATGATAACTATTTGGGATGCTCACCAAAAGCTAGTTTGCATATGTTGGAGGGACAACATGGAGATATATTGATGAGAAAACATCTTGATCCTTTGAGGATTTTATCTTATGAGGATGCTACAGGGGCATAAGAGGAGACTTCTCAGTCTTATCCTTGCATTTTCTTGAGGAAAAGAAACATTTGCGAGGGGAGGACTGTAATATTCCACTTTTAGCATGCAGCTAAATGAAATATTAATTTCGGTTGTTTGCACTTAGGAGATGAATAAATGGGTAAGGAGGCCCATAAATTTCATAAATAGGAATAAAATACTTCTTAGTGTGAAAGGGGATCATCAGTGGAGTTGGATTTCACACCCTCATGTGTGAAAGAGGACATTTGCATGAAGACAAAGTCAAGTTTGATCAAGTCAAACAGCGCAGTGATAGGAGGTGGAGATCATCTTGTGGGATAACACAGTGGAAGAGGAGGGAAGTTTTGTTGATGGAGGAAACCCTAATGAGTGGGACACATGGAGATGGAGCTTGCATTTGTTTAAAAGGAGGGCAAGGCAACCATTGTTATTCATGTCTATGATTATTGATTTCTTCATCTGTTTAGACTATTTACAATCTCCTGCTGTTTAGCAAAGTTGCAGTGTTGTTTAGCACAAGGAATTCCTATTTAGGATTACTTCTCCTTATTTAGAAGCCTCTTGAGGGGTTTCACTTCATTTATCCACATCTAGGCTCAAGGAAAATCCACCTCCTTCTGCTACAGTGTGATTTATGCTGAAGTATAACGTTGTGTTGCAAGTTGTTGCAATGGAGGTTCCACAACACCATTCCTTGGCTTGTTTTTTAGAGGAGGAAGCCTTCTTACCTTTGGGAGATCAGTAAGGAAGGATTCAGAGCATATTTCAGATCTTTTCACTTTTCCAACACTTTCTATTCCAACTATAGCACAGTTTCCCTCAGTGACTGTGTTATTTTCAATGTGCATCTGCAGTGAGGGTTTGCAGTGTTGATTGGAGGGTAAGATCTTCAGTGATAGGATCAGTATTTCACTTGGAAGATCCATTGGAGGAGGTCTATTCAGCTTGTGCAACGTATTTATCCATCTCCATCTAGTTCTAGTTCTTGAGTTGCAGTTTCTACTGCAACTCTGGCATTTCAGCAGTTTTTCCATTTTGTTGTATTTTAGTCAATCCTTCTAAGGATTGTTGCAGTGTTGTATCTCGGGGTTGAGATATTTCTCCCCCATCTATTTTGAGCTACAAATTTCTATATCCATGTATTGACATCATTTTTTAGTATTTATTCATAATAGACCACGCAGTCATAGCCTGGGGTTTTACATATGTAGCAATGCTCTTCATTTTCTTGTACATGTTCTATTGAGGCTTGTATTGCCTATCTTGAGTGACTCTTTCCTCAATGAATTGTACTCTTTTTATACTATATTATACATTTTTTGGCTATCTACATCTTCATGTATTTAGACTCATAAAAATAACAATGTTTCTCTATCCCTTGTTAATACATAGCTGCAGTCCCTTCATTGGGCACTTTTTCAAGACAACTAGGTGTGGGATATATGTTTAAGCCACCTAGAGTGATTTTTTTGGAGCCTCCTCTTGGATTTAGGGCTTAGATACAGTGATCTAAGGAATCCAGGTCTTGGTTTCAAATCCTGTAGTAGCCATTCCTAAAAAATGCATTTTTCAAGCATGCCTTGCTAGCAATCCCAATTTGGGATATTACATGAATAAAGAACTAAACTGTAATGAACATAAACAAAAATATTCTAGTCTTACAACTCTCTAAGGGTCCCTCGTTTTGATTGCAAATATGCAATCAAAGTATCAGATCACTTAGACACACATTGGTTAAGAAATAAATTATTTTATATTAATCGTATAAGTATTCAACACAAATAGATTACAACAATTAACAATGATAGCTACTGTATCTAGCCTTTTATAATGGATTTTTATACTATTTCATTGAATAATTATTTCAAGATTCCTAATTCGAGCGGTAACTTTACTAAGCCAACAACTAAAAAGTAAAATCCAAATCAAAGTCATTATTCTCATGATTTGCTACTGAAATATCAAATCATGATGTATTAATAGAACACATTAGCTTCAAACTTTTCTCAATCATTTAAACACTCACCTAATCCTTCCATGAACTACCTTCAAAGTCTACTCATTATTGGAGTGTCATTAGCAGAGTTTACTTTTGGTTTGACTTTCATATCTCTCAAACAATGTAATTTTCCAGATCACCAAGACAAGTGGATATCCATGTATTTACCATTTTCCATCTCCCTATACCTTTTATTCATTCTCTAGTGTACTAGAACATGTAAAACCATGTAGATAGCTACATAATTCTTGGTTAGCTACATAATGAATGCACTTCAATAGCTATAGGAATGCTTTAGTTAAATTTCATAAAGAAAAAATAGATCATAAATCATGGATGATTAATACATTTTTATATGTTTGAGTGTGTATAGAATGACCTTTTATCTAGAAACTGCAACAAAACTATTATGGAAAGATATTGAAGGAGGGAAAAAGGGTTGTAAGAAATAGAACATTTTTAGACTTCAATAATGATAGTAGCCCCATAAGGTGAATTTGAGGAAGTTTCTTTACTATAAGGTGATTGTTGGTATGAAATTTTGAATTATAAGACTAACCTGAACTCAATAAATTTTGGTAAAGCTTGGACATGATTTGAAGTTGTTGGGAAAGTTACTTAAATGATATTTTGTCTCTTGTAATGAAACAAAGATACTTGTTCAGCTTCGAAGAAGTACCAGCTAGATGTCATGACATTCCATTATTAGTATTGATCATATCCACAAATGAAAGTTGGCGATAAATTGAACAAATCATAGGTTCAAGAACCAAGTCTTGTATGAGCTATATACCTCTATATTGTGTGGGTCTTCTATTTTATTGATTTCCACTATATATATTACTACAACTTGTTATACATAATGTATAAATATCAACCAAATCAATCTTTATAAGTTGGCATACGTGGATGAGGCTCCAAGGACTCATATGAAAAGGGAAATTCTAGCTTGCACATGACAAAGTTTGAAGGGTCTCGATATGAAGCCCTAGCTATAGATTGATGAAGTCCAAAGGGAGTTTAGACAAGACCGAGAACTTTAGAAATAATTTTTTTTGGTGTTATGTGACCTGATATGAGGTTGAATTCTTTAAGTTTAGTAAACGTTGTAAGAAATACCCATGTTCATGACTCTATGATTGCATAGGCCTGGACTAATTACACTTCTAAGTTGATTCAATCCAAGATTTATGCTCCATGTATGAGATCCAAAAGGAGGCATATTCTAGTTACAAGTTAAGTCTAAGAGTATATATTTGACAAGCCATTAATATTGTTGTTGGATCTTGAGAAATATGACTCTAAGAAAGGAGTTAAAACATCAACAATATTGATTAACTTGGTAAGTTAAGCCTGCTGTTAGTTAGGTTTGGTGTATGAAGTTGACCAAGTTTAGGAAGAGATCCCACAATTTTTTTGTCATTCTATGTGATATAGCTTGCAATAAAAATTCATTTGACACACTAAATATAATATGGGACAATATGATAGTATTCTACATTGGCTTCTATTTGGTGACCTTGTAAACAACCATATTCAGAATTAGTGCTAATGATAACTAATGCCATTACACAGAGGAAACCCTCATCGAAGTATAAAAATATACTTCTTCTAATATATTATGCATACAATGAAATGTTTCAATTGCATTCCTTGTAGCACTTTAGATAAGTTAAATATTGATGTCATCTTGATTCAATCTAGTTCATATACAAGAACAAAAACTTGAATGATTAAATCATTGATGATATGAGATATGTGTCCTGGTTCATAGAAGCGGTGGGAGATTTACATGAAATTTTGATGACTCACTATGAATTTTTTATTAAGTAATTATTAACCCAATAATGGTGAGGATATTATGAATTACCAAAGTACTAATGACATAATTTTTGAACTGTGAAGAAAATTTCTAGTTTATGTTGAAAAAAAGAGCCAATAAGTTGGAAGTATTAGGGTTTTTAGACCCTAGAGAAGATTTGGACGTTATAAAATATATAAATTTATTGGATAAGAAATCCCTAGGGCATACTGGATGAAAATCCTAGAGCATGAATTGGAGTGCTAAATAGTAGTGGAATTGTACCTAGTTCATCTTCCTGATAGCATGAGAATGACTTAGTTTTCATTGGAACCTTCAATATGGTTGAGGAAACTCTAATGCATACATTTAATTAAAGGAAATAATTGCAAGAAACATGCATTAGTAGTTGATGATGATGATTAGAATGATAATTTTGCAGATGGATTTGTATAATTTCTACATGAAGGCAAGGAACAAGAGGGATTTTAAAAATTCCCTTCAATCCTCATATCAAAAGATAAGTATTGGAGATCCTTATGTTAGAAAATTATATATTACATAGAAATGCATCACATAAATATGCGGAAAACACAAGCACAAAAAGCACATAAAACCAGAGAGACACAGATATACGTGGTTCACCCAGTTTTGGCTATGTCCACCTCGAACAACCAATTCTTCCTTTCTATTATCCAACAAAATTAAGAGACACAACCTATAGCAGATCTGCTATAATATCCTATGTTCTCTCTCACAGTCTCCCTATCTGTTTATTGCTCTAAAATTACACATACAATAGAAAACCGCGATACAATACCCTAATACAAAACAAGGGGTTTCCTTCTAGTGCAAAAAACACTAAACTAAACATAACTTCTACCATCAGATCACCTACCTAATGAGCGACCCAGATTGACTAGAAATTACTATAATTTTACAAGGAAAATTTACATATTTTTTTAGCTTCAGGGGCACTGTCCCCGAAACACCCCGCCAGGGGGGGCTCCATAAAGTCACAACCGCCCCACCCCTAGACCCCCCAGGCAGGGTTTAATTTCGGGCGGTGTTTATGCCCCATTAAGGTACAGGGGTCCAACGTTGTGATACAAAATAAACAAGATAATCAGACTCCACACCCAACAATCTCCCATTTGGAGACTGATTGTAGCTACTCCACCACTTCTTCATTTGCTAGACAATGACTCCACTTTGGACCTGGTTGTTTCTCATCTTCATCATCATACTTGAAGACCAATTGAAATTGAGAATATTCTTACTTTCTCCCTAGTTACAAATTTTGTTAGCATATCTTTAGGATTCTGGCTAGTGTGTATCTTTTCCATCTTCAACTGTCCATCTTCCAACACTGACCATATGAAATGGTACTTGAGCTGTATGTGTTTAGTCCTGGAATGAAATGCTGAGTTATTTGCAAGACGAATGGCACTTTGGCTATCACTGTATAACGTGCCCATATCATGCTTCTTACCTAATTCATCCATAAACCTTTATAACCAAATAATTTCCTTACTAGCCTCTATATCAACAAGATGCTCTACTTCTGTTGTTGAAAGTGCAACAACACTTTGGATTTTTGAAACCCAACTAACATTTGTTCCACCTACACTAAATACATACCTTGTAGTGCTCCTCCTGTTATCTCTGTCACCTTCCATATCTACATCAACATATCCCTGTAGAGCAATGTTTGAACCACCAAATAATAATGATTGATTTCTGGTACTTCTCAATTATCTGAGAATCCATTTCGCTGCCATCGAATGTTCTTTTCCTGGATTGTTCATGTACCTGCTTACAACTCCCACTGCATGTGCAATATCAAGCCTTATGGAGACCATTGCATACATTAAGCTTCCAGTTGCTGATGCATATGGAACCATAGACATATTATCCATTTCTTCTTGGGTCTTGGGGCACATCTCCTTACTAAGTTTGAAATGTCTAGCAGAAGGTGTACTAACTGGTTTTTCATTCTGAATATTAAATATTTTCAACACATTTTGTATGTACTCATTCTAATAAAGTGTTAATTTGTGATTTTTCCTATCTCTAGTTATTCTCATACCAAGGATTTTTTTGTAGCTCCCAAATCATTCATTGCAAATGATTTTGCCAAATTTCTTTTGAGAACATTTATTTCCTGCATGTTAGACCCTGCAACAAGCATGCCATCTACATACAATAACAATATAATATAGCTTCCATCATTTTTCTTTTTCAGATAAACACAATGATCAGAGTGACATCTAGTATAACCTTGTTGAGACATAAACTTGTCAAATTTTAGATACCACTGCCTTGGAGCTTGTTTTAAGCCATACAAGCTCTTCTTTAGCCTACACACTAATTTTTCCTTCCCTTTGACCTCATATCCTTCTGGTTGCTGAATATAGATCTCTTCCTCCAAATCTCCATGGAGAAATGTTGTCTTTACATATAACTATTCAAGATGAAAATCTTCCGCTGCTACAAGACTTAAAATAGTTCTCATTAAAGTCATCTTAACAACAGGAGAAAATATTTACATCAAAATCAATACCTTTCTTCTGTGCAAATCCCTTCACCACAAGTATAGCTTTGTACCTATGTTTTCCTCCATCTTCTTCCTTGAGCCTGTAAACCCATTTATTATGCAATGTTGTTTTACCTACAGGCAACCTGACTAAGTCCCAAGTCTGGTTATGTATTAAGGAGTCCATGTCTACTTCCATGGCTAGCTCCCACTTCTTCCCCATTTCAACCTACATTGTTTCTTCATAACATTCAGGTTCACGAGAATCAGTAAACAATGAATAATATAATGAAGGAGAGTATCGTTCAGGGGGTCTACTTATTCTGGTATATCTTCTGACACCACTTTTAGGTTTTTGAGGTGCCTGTTGCTATTGTGGTGGTTTTTGTTGGTGTGGTTGTTGATTATTATTATTTTCAGACACCTTTAACTTTTCTGTGATCTCATATAGAACTGTGTATTCTTTGTTTTCTTTTTCCTGTTTCTTTTCCTGCAACTGATTCTTATACAAGACCTTTTCATTGAATATTGCATCTCTGCTCCTAATGATTTTGTGATTTTCATAATCATATAAGCAATAAAAAAAAATCAGTAACACCATATCCAATAAAGGTACATGTCTTTGATTTTTCCTCAAGCTTTGTTCTATTTTCTTTATTAATATGGACAAAGGCCTCACAACCAAAAGGCTTTAAAAAAGAGTAGTTTACCTTTTTACCTGTCCATGAATCCTTTGGAATAACACCATCCAAGGAACTTGAAGGCCCTCTATTTATTAGATAAATAACAGTATCTACAACATCTGCCCAAAATTGTAAAGGAAATCCTTCATGTAATCTCATGCACCTTGCACACTCCATGATTTTTCTGTTCATCCTTTTTGACACACCATTTCCTTCTGGTGTTCTTGGAACTATCTTCTCTATGTGAATTCCATGCTCTTAATAGTACCTATCAAGCTCTTTATTTCAATATTCACCTCCATTGTCTGATCTGAGAAATTTCAACTTCTTTTCTTACTATAAGAAAAAATGGCATTAGTGAGGGGTGAAAAATGTCACCATAAGCTCATTGGTGATGGTCAAAAAATCCTTTGTCACCAAAAACTGAACGTCACCAAAGGTGGCATCACCAAAAGTATATGTGTTGTGGTGACATTCAAGGTTATTCACCAATAATGATTTATAATTATGGATAGTGGCCATCACCATTTCATTTGAGCAATGGTGACGGATAACAGACTCGGTCACCAAACAAAATGAACGTCACCAAAGGTGGCGTTGCAAAAATTATGTGTTGTGCTGACATTCAAGGTCTGTCATGAATATTGATTATAATGATGGATAGTGACCGTAACCATTTCATATTAACATCAATGATTTATTGTGATGGATCTTTCATGGTCGTCAGTATTGGTGCATATATATGACAACGTTCGTTGACAGTCACCATTTTATATTGGTGAGGGTCAAAAAATGTCATAATAAGCTCATTGGTGACTTCAAGGTCCATCATGAATAATGATTATTCTGAAAAATAGTGACCCTCATCATTTCATATCAACAACAACGATTTATGGTGAAAGAACTTTCATGGTTGTCACTATTGATGCGTATATATGGTCGCGTTTATTGATCGTCACCATTTCATATTTTGGTGAGGTTTGAAAAATGTCACCATAATCTCATTGGTGATGACCAAAAGATCCTCTGTCACCAAATACTAATTTCCTCCATTAAATATGAATATCAGGGCACGATGGAATCGAACCACCAACCTCCTACTTGTAAAGCAGGTGCTCTTCCATTGAGCTAGCACCCTTTAAAGAAATATAATTTTACAAATTATACCTTGAAACTTTATAGATTGTGAATTATACCAGTTTAAATAAATTAAAGTCTCAACAATATTTTACTAAACATGAAAAACATCATCGAAGTTATAGGTTCCTACCTAATGGTTATGGATGTTATAAAAAGTGGGTGGACAGAAAATAGTTACGTATAAGAGAATAAATATGTTCAGTTGAATACTCAATTAGAATTGAAACTCTAAAGACATTTCTAGGCTACAAATAACCTATAACTCGCAAATCCACCAAATATTGCAAAGGAAATGTCATAAGTGGATAACATATGGAAGAAGAGCATTGATGAAGACATATGTAATATGTTACGGGTTGAATGAAATAAGAACACAATGTTGTTCTTGTTGGGTAAATTTTTATAAGTGGGGCCTTTTCCTTTCCTTTATCACGTAAATATTCAAATTAAAATTATAAATTTTATATATCTAAGTGATATCTAAATTTTTGTGCAAATGTAACATGGATCTTCAAGGAACCACAGCGGAAACTATCTATCTATCTATATATATATATATATATATATATATATATATATATATATCCCCTTCACATAAAGTAACATGTTATTTGGAATTTCACAAGTTTGCACTCAAAACATGACAAAATCCAACAAATAAAAAAAATTAAAACTTATCACAGTAAGAGTATCTCTTTTTAGAACTGGACACCAAACAATAAGACAGTAATTAGTTTACTTTAAGATTGCAAAACATTGGAAAAAAGCAATGTGTTTAATTATCTTCCAGTACAAAATGAACTTAATTCTAATGAGCCAAACATGTTGATACTAAATCACAAATAGTTATGTATAAGATACTCAATATATTCGGTTGAATACTCAGTTAAAAATGAAACTTTGAAAAAAACTATAGTCTATAAGCAACCTATAATTATAAAACCTAGAATCTGGAATTACACTAAATAATGATTTCTTGCCTTGTGAATCATGTAGATACGTTGTTACAACATAAAAAACTACCTTTAAAAGGCACATTTGCATGACAAAAAGTAAAATAATGTGAGTATATATGACGCAGTTATGAATAATGGCAAAGGTGACGGTCCAATACATAGGATTCATAAATAAGAAGATGCCTTATACTATTTAGCTTTGAAATATCAACAATACGTCTTACAACTTTCCTGTCACTAATGATGGCCTCTTACAACAAACGCTATTTGAATTTGATAGGTTGCATTTAATGAATTACTCTATAGAGAAATTATTTCCACCTAAGAGATTTCTATAAACAAATAAGGAAATATTCATTAAATATAAAGATTATTCTAGCATAATATCATGTTAGACAACCTAAAGTATACTAAACATCCTTTATATACATCTATAATATCACCTCAAATTCAACTATATCTTTAAGAAACATTCTTTCAAGCTATGCAATTTGCCTCCTTGATTCAGTAACCTTAATACCAAAATAAAAGGATCTAGATGTGGTGATTTCCTGTCCTATCTAACAGAGAAAATTAAAAATCTCTCTAAACAACATTTCCAGTTTATCTGCAACTTGTAAATTTGCATCAAAATGCACATTAGTTTGGCCCTTTAGGGGGGTCATATGCCATATATATGATAATAATATAAGTTAATTAGCAAAAATCTACCCATATGTATAATATGTTTCATAAAGTACCTTTGAATCTTCCTTACTGAACCAATCTTTTTGATGTGGATCCTGGAACTCTAATTTTAAAGGTAGAAAATGCAGCGACAAAACATTTAAGGATGAGTATTAGAAACCTACAATCATACTTCCAAACCTATCATATTGAATTTGGGAAGAATGCAGGTCCAATATATTAGTATAGAATAGCCATTAACTGTCATACACAATTATGGGTACTCCCAAAAAATCATGAGTTACATAGATAATGTAAGATATCACAAGGTCAAAATAAAAAAAAATAATATGAAAATTTCTTCCAAAATATCAAGCAACCGAATTCAGTAGCATAAGAAGGAAGAACATTGTGGCAATGTTTTAGGTGTAGCTTTAAATTTTACTTCACAGTTTAGCATATTTCTTAAAGCATGGTTGTTGAAAGGCTGGAAAAGGGTAAGTGGAGAGAGGAGTCAACATTGCATGGTACATTCGATGAACGAAAAAAAACTTCAATTTTTTTTACAAGCTCACAGAGGAAGCTTTGAAGCCATAATTTGAAGAAGTTGTTGTTATCTTAGTTTGAGAAGGAAAAATATAATTGGAAAGAGATGGCACTGTTGGTACATTTGGGGAGGGTACTGCAGATCCATAACGAAGATACCATGACAACCCTAATGTAGAATGATATCTAAATGCTTTTCCCAAGAAAAAAAGTCTCAAATCACATGTGGTGTGTTTCATTGGTTCTCCCATTTATAACACCTAAAAATATTATGATAAAGAAGTTCAAGGAAAAATAAAGTAGGCTAAAAATGAGGGTTGAGTATTATGGTGAATGGCCCTATCCTGGATATATTTTGTTACAAATTTAGTTTGATCATTGAAAAATGAGTCACTACCTTGTGTTCATGTCCACTTTCAGACACCACTCCATCTTGAGGTTACTCTTATAAAGTTAAATAGTGAACACAACAGTGAACAAGTGAATGTGAGAAAAAAGGGAGAATGGTTAGATAGAAGCAATATAGTTTAATTTTATGGTAGGACTGAAGCAAAATCTTGTGGTTGAATCATCTGAGCATCTATGAGGGAGTAGTAGATATGAAATCCATTTTGAATTTCAATAAGAGTGGGGAGCTAAAAATGACAATCAATAATTTCAATAATTTATCTAGCTAATGATTTTTTTGGAGTACCCATAATTAGTTTCATACACAATTATGGGTACTGTATACAAATCAGGAGTTACATAAATTATGTAAGATATCAGAAGTTCAAAATATGAAAATAATATGATTATCGCTTCCAAAATATAAAGGAGCCGAATTAAGTGGAATAAGAAGAGAGAACATTGTGGTAATGCTTTAGTTGTAGCTTTAAATTTTACTTAATGTTTTAGAATATTTCTTAAAACATGATGGTTAAAAGGGCTAGAAAAGGGTAAGTGGAGAGAGGATTCAACAATGCATGGTACATTTGATGAAAGAAAAAAATATCAATTTTTTTTACAAGCTCACAGAGGAGTCTTTGAGGTCATAATTTGAAGAAGTTGTTGCTACCTTAGATCGAGAATACAACATATAATTCGAAAGGGACAGCACTGCTAGTACATTTGGAGAGATTATTGCATATCTAGAGGGAAGATACCATGACAACTATTATGTAGAATGAGATCTTGACGCTTTTCTCAAGAAAAACCGTCTCAAATAATATGTGGTGCATTTGAGTGGTTCTCCCATTTATAATACTGACAACTATTATGATAAATAAATTCATGGAAAAATAAAGAAGCCTAAAAATGATGGTCGAGAACTGTGGTGAATGGCCCTTTCCTGGACATCTTTTGGTGGAAATTCAGTTTGATCATTGAAAAATGAGTAACTGCATTATGTCCAGGTCCACATTCAAAAACCACTCTAGCTTGAGGTTACTCTTGTAAAGTTAAATAGTGAACTCAACAATGAACAAGTGAATGTTAGAAAAAAGGGAGAATGGTCATATAGAAACAATATAGTTGAATTTCTTGGCAGGACAGAAGCAAAATCTTGTGGTTAAATCATCTCAACATCTATGAGGGAGTAGTAGACAAGAAATCCATTTGAATTTCAATAAGAGTGAGGAGCTAAAAATGACACTCAATAATTTCACTAATTGATGTAACTCATGATTTTTCTGGAGTACCCATAATTAGTTTTCATACACAATTATGGGTATTGTAGAAAAATCATGAGTTACATAAATTATGTAAGATGTCAGAAGGTCAAAATAAAAAAATAATATGAAAACTGCTTCCAAAATATAAAGGAGCCGAATTCAATGGCATAAGAAGAGAGAACATTTCGGCAATGTTTTAGGTGTAGCTTTAAATTTTACTTCATGGTTTAGCATATTTATTGAAGCATGGTGGTTGAAAGCGGTGGAAAAGGGTAGCTGGAGAGAGGAGTCAACACTACATGGTGCATTTAATGAAAGAAAAAAAAAACATTTTTTTTACAAGCTCACAAAGGAAGTTTTGAGGCAATAATTTTAAGAAGTTGTTGCTATCTTAGATAGAGAAGGCAACATATAATTGGAAAGAGATAACATTTTTGGTACATTTGGAGAGGGTACTGCAGATCCAGAGGGAAGATACCACAAAATCCCTTATGTAGAATGAAATATAGACACTTTTATCAAGAAAAAAAATCTCAAATTGTATGTGGTGTGTTTCAATGGTTCTCCCATTTATAACACCTGCAACTACTATGATAAATAAATTCATGGAAAAATAAAGTAGACTAAAAATGAGGGTTGAGAACTATGGTGAATGGCCCTGCTCTGGACATCTTTTGGTAGAAATTTAGTTTGATCACTGAAAAATGAGTCACTACCTTATGTCCAAGTCCACATTCAAACACCACTCGAGCTTGAGGTTACTCTTGTAAAGCTAAATATATGTGGACAAGTGAATGTTAGAAAAAAGGGAGAATTGTCAGATAGAAGCAATATAGTTGAATTTTTGGCAGGACAGAACCAAACTCTTGTGCTTAAATCATCTCAACTTTTTTGAGGGAGTAGTAGACAAGAAATTCATTTTTAATTTCAATAAGGGTGGGGAGCTAAAAAATGACATCATTAGTGAGGGACTGGAAGATAATGATGAGGCCGATGATATTCATTCGAGCACTATGTTTTCATGTAG
The DNA here is from genome assembly GCA_034641835.2 of Pinus albicaulis. Classification (NCBI taxonomy): domain Eukaryota; kingdom Viridiplantae; phylum Streptophyta; class Pinopsida; order Pinales; family Pinaceae; genus Pinus; species Pinus albicaulis. Next base: position 69,672 of record JAXQQM020074215.1, on the reverse strand, counting down.
AGACAAAAGTTATGAGGATGAGTTTATTCCTATGAAAAAGACTCGACCTTATCCTACAACAATTGAATTAAATTTGATGCAACAAAAACCAATATTGTATGCTGCCAAATAGTTGCAAGGGAGGAATCTCAGTTTTGGAGATATATTGAAGGGATGGAAGTCTTTATGATGCCCATTTGAATTTTTTTTCACTCATAAGTTATCTTAGTTTTGAAGTATGATGGAGTTTGTGCTGGGTTGCACACCCATCAATGTGGGGTGTGACAAGGATCTCTAGACCCTATTCTTGCAAAAGGAATTGAGGATGTCCTTGGATTGAGGATTCCAGAAATATGTGCACTCAGACGTTATCTTAGCTTTGAATTATGATGGAATTTGTGCTGGGTTTCACACGCATCAATGTGGGGTGTGAAAAAGATCTATGGACCCTGTTCACGCATAGGGAATTAAGGATGTCCTTGAATTAAGGATTCCAACAAAAATGTGAACTCAGGAGTTATCTCACTTTTGAAGTATGATGGAATTTGTGTTGGGTTGCACACCCATCAATGTGGGGTGTGAAAAATATATTTGGACCCTGTTCGTGCACAGGTAATTGAGGATTCTAACAATATGTTTTCATGAAGAGACAAAAGTTATGAGGATGAGTTTCTTCCTATGACAAAGGCTCGATGTTATCCCACAACACTTGAATTAAATTTGAGGCATTAGAACCAATATTGTATGCTCCTAGATAGTTGCAAGGGAAGCATTTCAGTTTTGGAGAGATATTCATGGGCTAGAAGTCTTTATGATGGCCATTTGCAAAAATGTGCACTCAAAAGTTATCTCAGTTTTTAAGTATGATGGAATTTGTGTTGGGTTGCACACCCATCAATGTGGGGTGTGACAAATATATTTGGATCTTGTTCATGCACAAGGAATTGAGGATTATAGCACTATCTTTTAATGCAGAGACAAAATTTATGAGGATGAATTTCTTCCTATGACAAAGGCTCGACCTTATCCTACAACACTTCAATTAAATTTGAAGAAGTAGGACCAGTACTATATGCTCCCATATTTTTGCACAGGAAGCATTTCAGTTTTGTACAGAAATTCATGGGTTGTAAGTCTTTATGATGGCCATTTGAAAAAATGTGCACTAAAAAGTTATCTGAGTATTGAAGTATGATGGAATTTGTGTTGGGTTGCACACAAATCAATGCGGTGTGTGATAAAGATCTCTAGACCGTATTCATGCACAGGGAATTGATGATGTACTTGAATAAAGACATCGACGTAGAATATGAATAGTGGACCTACAACATACCGATTGTGAGGTTGAAAGCATGGAGGATAATGTCACTATGTTGCAGTAGTTCTGGATTATGTATATAATAAATGCACTGAGGACAGTGCATAAATAAGGGCGGGGGATGTAACATCCCCTATTCAACCTCAATGTTGTATTCATCATGTACATGTGAGATTATTAGGTTGGTGAGTCGGGACATAATTAATTAGTTTGGTGAGTTAGGAGTTGCTTCTAGGGAAATATGCCCATGTGTATGTGTATTTATGTGTTGGGGCCAATGTGTGTATGTGCTTTTAATTCTATGTGACTAGAAAGCTTGATATGGTAAATACGTTTAGTTTATGCATATTAATAAAAACATAATGGCTATAAGAAGACCTAGAAAAACAATCTGTGGGGCTGATGACCCCGCAACTAGTAAAGGTGTCTTGTTGAAAAAGTAATTTTATGATATTATATTATAATATTAAATAAAGGAGAGATATGTTTCTAAAAGGGGGGAGTTGGTTACCTAGTCTGGAAGGTAAGTGGAATATTTTGTGATTCATGGTTATGGAAACCAGTCGGTGTACCTTGTACTTTGGTTCTAGAATGATAGGGGATTATTATTGGTGAGTCTTGTGCTCATACTCTATAATCGACTACAATGCTTGCAACCGGTTGGTGAACCCTGGAAGGTGGGCATTGTAGAGGTATTTTCCATCTCAGAGAAGGGTGTTTCACTTTGGTTTTGGAATAACTGACAAATTGAATTGGTTATGGCCTCGAGGGTGTCTAGAGCCCTAGAGCATCATAGTTGTTGGGTTGGCACCTTGGTTGTTATGGTAGCATGCAACCTCAATGTAATGAATGACCAAAACTAAAAAATCTACTTGCTACAACATCACTAGAAAAACTAAGCTCTAGTAATTTTCCAAAGGATAAAACCCATGCAGCATTAGAGAAGCAAGGTTGGATTTATCAGGTTGCTTCTGGAATTCCATATTTCTGTGCACATTTTAATCACCTACACCACATCCATATTTTTCCTTCACGTTCGTCAAGTAAGGCCAACAATAAAGGTAACTATCTTACCAATATCATGAAGCTACCTTGACGGTGTGTGTAGCAAAGAACATGTTCTTTTGAGGGTTCATTACAGAAATGTCAACAAGAATTATACATGTTTTGGGTATTTTGTTACATAAAAATTTTCCAATTATTACTTTGTAAATGAAAACTCTACAAGATAGAAAGAGAAAACTACGTAACAAGAAATAGACACGAAGAAAAAAAACTTCTTGAAAACTATAGAAGAAGAAAAAAACATGAAGAAAAAATCTACCTTGTCAAAAAAATCATCCTGGAGGTAGGTTCCTAGTGGCTTCTCAAAAATACCATAATAATTGATGAAAAAGAGTTGTGAATTCCCATGGACTATCCCCTTCAATACATATTAACTCGATAACAAAACCAATATACTTTGATGATGTTAAATTTGGAAACTGGTACCAAACTCCAATTTGGATTGCCCATATGATGGAGATGATGTTTTTGTTCGATTCCTTTTTCCGAGAGGTGCAAGATTTATCTAAATATCATATTTTTTAAATGAGAAGAAGTTGGATTTTGAATTTATTCTCTCACACATGTGCAAATTGTCAAGGTCAGCTAGAATTGTTATGTAGGATCATAAGCCCCAAAAGATTTGTCTCCACCACTCACTGATGGATAAAAAAAGGAGAGACTCAATCCTCATTTGGACATCATCTCATCACACATCTCTCTCCTCTCTCATTGGTTCGTACAAACTCATAGAAATATCTATCTCTCATCCACACATGTGAAAGGAGGGTCAGATTCTTGCTGTCATTTTCAGACTGTCTCTAGGGCTTCTACATTAGCATTGAACAAGCGTCAAACTTCACTTTCTAACTTCGGTTTTTGGGTTGGTATCAGATCTTTCTAGGCTGCATATGGTGGCATGAAATATAAGATTGATGGGCAGGTCGACCGCAGATTTGACCATAGGTTTGACTGCAGCATTGACCAAGTTTGATCGAGTTATTTGCAGACTATTTTGCACTGAATTTGACTGATTTTGGAGGCCGAGTTTCGATCGGTTTGACCGAGCTTCATTCGAGAAGGAATATTGCTTGTTTGACCAATGTTGACTTTTCTGGCTAGGGCAGGATATTGATCGCTATAAATTTTACTTTATCTCTTTGTTGAATTTGAAGAATAATACAAATATTTGATCAAATGGTTTTCCCCACATTAGGTTTTTCCCTAGAATTAGCCAAAATATTTTGTTCTCTTGTCTTGGCTTATCTTTTGGTTTTTTGTTTATGTTCTATCAACACTAAATGTCAATGTTAATGTTATTGTTAAACAAGAATTAAATTGGTATAATAAAAAATATTGAAGTAAATGTCTCTAAGCATAGAACATACATTTGTTAAGTAAAAATTAATGGTTGATCACAAAGAGAAGGTGGAATTTATTCTTTAGAGAAAACTTGTTCTTGCTTTCTGTACCCTAAAAGTTGCTCATCTAGAAAAACCATGGACTTCATTTCCTTTTTTGCTACTCCTTGACTCTCCTAGTCCACCTTCCCAGATAGATCCTCCATTGTTATTTCATAATTAAGATTAACCTTGGATGAAAAAACAATAGTGAAACCATTTTCCAGATCTAAATATCTTTATTCCTTATCTTGAAGCTCCAAATATGACGTGACTACCCCATATGAATCTAGACACACGGGAGATATATTGTCATTTGAATATGTCTTTACTGAAGCAGAAAATCTAGATAAATCACTTAAAGGAGTAGTTGGTAGTGAAGGTTTATGATCAGATCGATATGTATTCCACTGTACCCTGTAACTTGAGCACATGTATCTCCTATGGAATATTTCTTAAAAATAATTTATGTTTGAACAAGACTGGTTCCATGAGGACTAGTTTTATTGTTAACATGTGACATAGGTGGCCCCATCCCTCCACTAGTAAGAGGAAGTTTGACCTCTCATTTATTGTTCGTACAAATTAATGTAGCTCACTGTAATAGATTAAAAGACATGTTAAAATGGAATTTTTTTCTCCAAAGGAACATAGATTGAAAAATAAGAGGAGAATAAGAGATATGTGAAAGTATTCACAGTGTTGAAAAACAATGTAGCTATTTCGCTCGAATGCCAGTGTTAGAATCCTTCATAAGAAAAATATTTCAAGAATTCCATCAACATTTACTCCGTCACTCTGAATTCTTATACATTTGAGAGAAAAATCGAGTGCATTTAGGAAACAAGAAACTAAAGGTATGCAACTAGTATTTTCTTATGTCGGAAAATTTTTCTACTCTGCATTATCTCTTCCATCACTTTCTTCCTTCATATCACAGTGTTGAAAAACAATGTAGCTATTTCGCTCGAATGCCAGTGTTAGAATCCTTCATAAGAAAAATATTTCAAGAATTCCATCAACATTTACTCCGTCACTCTGAATTCTTATACATTTGAGAGAAAAATCGAGTGCATTTAGGAAACAAGAAACTAAAGGTATGCAACTAGTATTTTCTTATGTCGGAAAATTTTTCTACTCTGCATTATCTCTTCCATCACTTTCTTCCTTCATATCACCACTGTCCCAAAATGGTCCCATAGCTATGAGCATATCAACATCTCCTAGAAAAATTGAATGTGGGTCTGTTCTCTCTAAACCACTCGAAATAGAGACGTAATGTCTTAATTTTTTCAAGAGAGAGAGAAGACACACATTCGATTCTTGTGAAGAGAGATTGATCTTGTCAAAGTAGTGGGATAATTTTGGGACGATGGTGATGCCAAGGTAGTAGGAGATATATTAAACTCTCAGCCCAACTTATTTCTCTTCATCAACCTCAAGTTCGTTACTATCGAATCTGCTTATTCACTTGGGAAAGCTTATCCATCAGTCATATTTCAGGGTTGAATCACTTGAGAGGCAAGGTTTCCAAACAATATTGTTATGGCAGTCATTTCATTCATTACCCAGATCCTCCCTTCCATGCAAGGGTCTGAGAAAGCACTTATCTCTTGCGGGTAAGGCATCATTCTGATTGTAATTACTAGCTATTGGAGAGTGTGGTATAGAAAACAATTAACAACTCTTCACTGATCTAACGTCTCTCAATGCCACCCAAAAAATAAGATAAGTGAACAAAGCCCTCACTGCATAAACCACAAAAAAAAAATAAGAAGAGAACATCGTGTGCGGATAACTTTAATTTTCAACTCCTTTAGATATTTCTTTGCTTCTCGTAGCTCTCACACAGAGGGAGCTTGGTTTTCCTTGCAGTCAATTTTACTACTTTCCCATAAATACTCAAGCACAAGAATTCTCTTGTGAAAGACTATTGCAGATAGGTCCATGTCCAACACCAATCCCTTAGTGGTGGGCATCGGACTTTGATAAAATCCTCTCGAAGCCGCCATTGCACTACCAATATCTCCATCTTGTTCAAATTTCTTCGGATAAAGACTTCTTCCCACTAGAATTTAAGTCTCATTTAGATTCTTCCTCATGACCAAATCCAAGCACACACTTAATTCTACATGTTTCTTATCATTGGTGTTTAGAAACTGGGCCAAAGACACTCCACTAAGCTCATGCCCACTATACGTCAGTGCCACAGAAAACTCTTTGGTTATGACCTTTTCATATTTCATTAGTTTAACACTATATTTTCCTTTAGGAAAACACTGCATACTCTATATGTTTTTTTTCCCATCAAAAACAATTTTAGAATTACCAATGGAAACGCAATTTTTTGTCATCAACTTATTTTTAACTTTCATTGTATCTTCTTTGGATACCCTACCTAGTTTCACTTCCTTTTCTGCTTGCCCAAATTTCTTCTCCTTTTCCTTCTTCCCTGACCCATTACTGACTCTTTGTATATCTAAGTCATAGTGGAAAATTTTCATAGATAATGAATGTAAATCCATTACCATTTAAAAGGAAAGTGTTTTCTAGAAAAATTATGCACATAATTGACCATTAAACTAGTTGTGAGAATCCTTCTCCTTAAGGTGTACTAAATCAATTATAAAGTTATAAAAGGTAAATATTGCTTAAGTATATTGGGTACAGGAGCTTAATAAATAACGTATATTACCATAAATATTTCTTGCCCTCTACTTTCTTTGCAGATTTAAAAATATGTTAAAATTAACTTACTTCATGAGATTCCAAAATTTACCTTTCTCTACTAGGGAAAATGGGAAAAGTGAACTAATCATAAAATCACTTCATTGGTAGTAATAAATGAGCGATAAACAAAATCCAAATGAAAATATTAGGCTTGTGAAAATTCTGGTCGTTATCAATGTGATGGACATCGCAATTGCCCACTATAATGAATGCAATGCCTTGGTGTTGATGTACAAATTTCAGCGCTAAAATCCTGTATTGCATTTTATTTATTTGTTCTGTTTTATCGTGTGTCTATGGATAGGCCACCGAGAAGCTAGTAATTACATCGCCATGTTTAAATAAACCTAGAGACGGGAAGAGCTTGTCATGGGCACTAGAGACGGTGTTAACGAGCCTTGAGCTAAAGAGCCGAAAGTTGACGGTCCTGCGGCCAAGGTTGCAGGAAGCTGTGAACAACATGGTGCAGTTCATTATAGACAATGACGATTTGAACGACCCATTTTATGTCCCAGATCCATTATTGGCTCTCTGTATATAGAAGTCATAGTGGAAAATTTGTTAAGTTCTCCTCCGAACTGTCCCAAAAGAACTAAACATCCAAAGCCCTAAACATAAATAAAAAAGGGTTTTTATAATCTCCTCACGGAGTCTTAAATATTTGTTAAGTTCCACCAAAATCTAGTTTGGTAATTTTTTTTTATTTGTTTTGGGTTGGGTCTAGTTAAAAGCTGTTGGGCGGGAATTTAATTTTCATTTTTTTAAATATTTATATTTTGAATAATTAATTTATTTTTTATATTAAAAAAATAAAAAAATTTAATCAATTAAAAATCATTTTAGTTTATTTTTTCAAATTAAAAGTATTTTTGATATTTATCATTAAACATATCCTAACAATATGGGTTAAATTGGTGTTTATATTGTAAAGAGAAAAAACCCAAGATATAGAAATAGAAATTGATTGTCATTATTGGAATGTGCACACATTAATTTACATTGGCTTGGTATAATTATGAAACAAACCACCATTTATATATTTAAACTATCAAGATGACACATGTTTATGAGTAAAATTATGAAACACCATGGAACAATTAATCATATAATTTATGGACAAACATTTAAGAGTTAGAATAGAGTCTTTAAGTGATCACAATAAAAGTAATACAAGTTAGAGATATATGCATCGATCATATATATCAAGCTAAATTGATTGCTAAAGCAACATCTTACTACACCTAGTGTCCTAGACGGGCAACGAAATGTGTCATCAAACCAATTATACAACCATTTGTATATCTCAGTTGGAAAATGATTAATGTCACAAGAATCACAAGGGTTGATATGTCAACCAAAATTTAAAATTATCCACTAAAAACTCATATAGAAAGTGGGGTAACAGGTCCTATGACATGGAACGTGTGATTTGCAATGGGAAATCCTCAATAGTCTCTTTCGAGAAATAATGTCCCATTAAGGGGTTCAATAAGAGGTATGAGGCCCCACCAATTTGATAGTTGAAGAAGTTTGAATATTGTCTTGTCAATTTTGGCCCTAAGTAGGTGTAATATCCCTTTTTCAAGATTTTCTAGAATAGGGTCCAGAAGGACACTGTATAAGGAAGAAAATGCAAGAATAAGATGAACCGGGACTTGGATCCCTTTTTTTACCCTTCAGAAATTTCTCTCCCAGGATATTAGCTCAAAGAAATAACCCTAGGAGGGTTATTCAGATCCTCCAATCCTATGTATCTCAAACAATGCTCAAAAGACAGAGCTACAACAATAGATGAAATCCAACAAGTAGTAGTAGTGAAACATCAATAAATATGGAGCAATAAGAGTGCATAGCTATTATATTATGTGCAGATATCAATATATATACAAGAACGTGAGGAAATACCTCTCAAGCTAGGCCAAATCAGCCCCAAGACAAATGTACATACAAAGTGAAAGTACACAGCTACACAACCCAGCAACAAGATATGACTGCGCAGTCTATAGTGAGAAATGACCGCAAACTGATATAGATACAATGATATAGCAATAATAGGCTGAAATAAAGTGGGGGAGCAATATCTCAACCCCAAAAAAACAATACTACAATAATTCTCCAACGGATTGGCCAAAATACACTAAATGGAAAAATGTGAGAGTTGTTGGGTAGCAGCAGCAACTCAATAACAATTCAAAAATGGAGAAGGATGGAAATTTTGTAAATGATGTAGAAACCTCCTCCACTGATCTTCAAAGTGAAAGGTTGCTCCCTTCACTAAATATTACACCCTCCAATCCACAGTGTGAACCCCTCCTGCAAGTGCCCACTGAAAATAACGCAATATGAAGAAGAGACTATGTTGTGAATGAGATTAAACATATGGCCCAAAGCCAAAATCTGCAATGAAGCTCTGAGATCTTCCTCACTGATCTCCCAAAGAAAGAATGAGCTCTTCCTCTACAAAACTAGCTCCAGAAGTGGGTGGTAATGAATCCTCACTGCAACCCCCAGCAACTCAACGTTTCTGCCAAGCTGGAAAATGCTATAGCTGAAGATGTTTACCTTGGCCTCAAGCCTAGATGTGAGGAGAATGAAGAATAGGTCCTCCAAATCTTCCTAATGAAGGAGAAGAAACTTCTAAATAGAAATTTCCCTTCTGCTAAGCAGCACAAGCTATCCCAGTTGAACAACTGGAGAGAGTAGATCAAAATCGAAATCTTCAACATAATGAGCAATGGCTCTCCTTCCTTCTTTTATGCCAATAGGAGGCTTCCTTGCCACGGACCCCACCCATTAGGGTTTCTCTCATCCAATAATATCCCTCCTATCAAAACTGCGTTGTCTTCTCATGCAAGCTACTCCTCCTTAGGAAGCATTGTTTGAATTGGTCAAACTTGACCTAGCCTTATTGTATTTTCCCCTCATCCAATAAGCCACTTAAGTGACCCCTTTGCACATTATGAGTGTTTATTATGACTCTTCATGGGCCCCCTTACCCATTTTATTCTTTTTATTAAAAAGGAAAGAAAAATTAATTTTCCAATCAACTTAATGAAAATTTTGGAACATTACAGTAGGAAAGGCAACATGGAAGGAGGTGGTCCCCTTGGGAAATTTCAAAAGGGGAAGGCCACATATGGTCTTATATAAATATCTAAATCCAATGACCTCCCTCATAAAAATAGTTAGACATGAATTGAAAGAAAGTAGATAACGACCATCTAAATATTGATAAAAGAAAATATAACATCCCTTGAATCCAATAATAAATGGAGCATCTACAGATGAGGTGATCCTCTAACTGAATGTTGTGTATATGGCAAAGCTAGAAGATGTTATTAAGAAGAGGAATATCATGATGTCATTAGTTTCAACTAGACACTAATGTAAACCCACTTTGAAACCACCAAGGGCGATCTGAAGGGAAACATCTAGTGCTCTTGTGTGTATGCGGGTTAAAAAATAAGCCCCTCTCTTATTTGTATGAAGTGTTCCTAGTACAAATCCATCTTAGAGTCAAAGCCATGAACAAATGAATTGAAAGTACTAAATTTATTTTTTTATAAATAACCTCTTTAACAAATTGACACAAAAATATAATGATTTGATTTACATTGGAGGTGTATGTCACTTGAATCATGTTACAAATTTAGTTTCTCCCCCACAAAAAGGTGTCATGCTCCCTTCTGATGATGCATCAACCCTAATGGCGAACACTATCATGATGTAAAAGGAATTTAAACATGATGTAACTTTAATAGTTCCCTACATTAACCCCTTAGATCACCACTCATAGAAAATGTGAGCCAATTTCAAGCATTGATGAGGATAATATGATTTTACTTTCTCTCATGTATGGTATTCTACATTGACACAATTTCATTTTTTTAGAAAACAAAATAATTGTATCAAGGGTTAGCTCCTTGTTTATTAGGGTTAAAGAGGTTGCATCATTATGAGTGATCTATTCATTTCTAGCTCCTTATGTGGGAGAGCACTACAAGCTCCATGTCAACATGAAGTGTAGAAATTATGAGCAATTCTTATTGAGGTTTTGCAAATTATCCAATTGTTCTACATTTGGTATACATGTTAATAAGGGCATTACCCACAAACACACACCCTTGAGACCAATACCTATTTCTCTAAAAATCAAATGGTACCAATATTCTTAGTTAGAGGTGAAGGATTCTCCTAACAAGTAATTTTTTTGGTTTGAAGTGTTGTTTCTTCCCTTGGATACTAAGTGGTTAAGGGCTTGAAGAGTTAAGAGTTAAGAGCCAAGGGATTTTGGGGAAGGGATTTACGGGTTAAGGGCTTAATAATTAAGGGATTTAGGTGTTAGGGGTTAAGGAGTAGGGTTTTAAGGTGTTTAGGGGTGATGGATTAAATTTTAAGGGTCAAAAGTTAAGAGAATAAGGGGTTAGTGCTTAGGTGGTTCATGGATTCTAGGTTAGGATTTATTGGCTTAAGGTTTAATGCGTTAAGGGGTTTATGGTTTATGATTTATGAGTGTAGGGGTTAAGGGATTATGGATTTGGGATTAAGGGATAGGGAATTTAGCGGTTATGGGTTAATGTCTTATTGGTTGTGATAATGGGGGCCCTAATCCCCTTATCGCCACTATCGAAGGTTCCCCTTTCAATTTCTCTTGTTGCCTTCCCTCTAGCCCCCCTAGCCCCTATGACATTAGATCTCAATCCCCCTTCTCACTCTCTAATGTGAGGATTATAGATCTTAGTAATCCATGCTTGGACATCCCACTTCTGCCCATCCATGCTACATGTGTGTCCCCTAGTCCTATTCAATACACCACAAAATACTCCTCCCACCTTTTCATTCATACCATTAAACTTATCCTAACATTATGGGTAAAATTGGTGTTCATGTTGTGTAGTGAACACAAAAATAATAGTACTTGTTTTTCTATTGAGAAGATGTAGAAATTGATTGTCATGGTTGGAATGTGCATGAATCAATATCCATTGGCTTGTTTTTCGAGCTTAGACATGAATAATCATTTGTTCATACTCCATCCTATCTATGGAGTCAGATATCACAAAAGTATCGATGGGCAATTTGAGAGATTCTTTTGAAAGCTTGTGTGTTTTGGTATTTAGTTCCTTGAGAATGTGTCTGAAAGATAGCTAGTCCAAAGAGTTGGGGGAATCTATGATATCTTGTAGGATGGGATGTAGGTAGATGTTTTCTATGATTAATTATTAACCCAATTGATCATGATTTTTTAATCCCACATGATCTATAGGGTTTTGAATCTTTTTATGGATGGAATTTACAAAAGAGTACAAGGATCAGTGGAATCAAATCAGTTGTTGGAGCCTTAACTTTGGGTATATCTTACTTTCTCGCTATAATACTGGGAGAGGAAGAGGACCACACCCAATTTGTACCTAGGTGGGATAACTTGTGTAGCACCATCAAAGAAGTCACAAGGCCATCCAAGAGGGAGTCGAGGAATTACTAGAATCCATTATTTTTGTGGTTTGGGATGAATCTTGTCTTCCAAACACTGTTTAATACCAATTCAATTGTGATCTTTATTAGAATTTCTCGTGAACAAAATTTATTTTTGTTCCAATCCCACCAGACATTGCTGGTTAGAATGCATGGGAAACCTTTATAATAATCTTCCATGATGCTGAGTAACTAATTTTTGAAATTTTCTTCCAATATTAGATAGGACCACGAGCCTATCATTTTAAAATTTTCAAGGGTGGTGGTGATGACCTGCATTGTGTTGGGACAAGAGATAAATAAGTGTGAAGAAATATCATCATAAGACTTTCATAAAGGATAGATGTTGGGGTGATTCGTAAACTATCATGGATATTTATTGTGAACAAAATGTGTTGTTTTTCCGATCCCACTAGATATTGCCGATTAGAATGCATGGGAAACCTTTTTAATAATCTTCCCTGATGTTGAGTAACTAAGTTTTGAAATTTTCTTCCAAGCTTAGATATGACCACGAGCCTATCATGTTCAATTTTGCAAAGGTGGTGATGATGACCTGAACTATATTGGGACCAGAGATAAATAAGTGTGAATAAATATCATCATATGACTTGCATAAAGGATAGATGTTGGGGTGATTCATAAACTATCATGGATATTTCTCGTGAGAAAAATGTGTTGTTATTACAATCCCACCACATATTGTTGATTATAATGCAAGGGAAACATTTTTAATAATATTCCATGATGTTGTGTAACTAAGTTTTCAAATTTTCTTCCAAGTTTAGATAGGACCACAAGCCTACCATGTTCAATTTTGCAAGGGTGGTGATGATGACCCGCACTATTTTGGGACACAATATAAATAAGTGTGAAGAAATATCATCGTATGAATTGTATAAAGGATATATGTTGGGGTTATTCATAAACTATAATGGATATCTTTCGTGAACAAAATGTGTTTTTTTTCCAATCCCACCAAATATTGTTTATTAGAATACATGGGAAACCTTTATAATAATATTCCATGATGTTGAGTAACTAAGTTTTGAAATTTTATTCCAAGCTTAGATAGGACCACGAGCCTTTCATGTTCATTTTTCAAGGGTGGTGGTGATGATCTACACTGTCTTCGGACAAGAGATAAATAAGTGTGAAGAAATATCATCATATGACTCGCATAAAGGATAGGTGTTGGGGTGATTCATAAACTATCATGGATATTTCTCATGAAAAAAATATGTTTTTGTTCCAATCCCACCAAATATAGTTGATTAGAATGCATGGGAAACCTTTATAATAATCTTCCATGATGTTGTGTAACTAAGTTTTGAAATTATATTCCAAGCTTAGATAGGACTACGAGCCTATCATGTTCAAATTTTCAAGGGTGGTGGTGATGACCTGCACCATGTTGTGACAAGAGATAAATAAGCGTGAGGAAATATCATCATATGACTTGCATAAAGGATAGATTTTGGGGTGATTCATAAAATATCATGGATATTTCTCATGAAAAATTGTTTTTTTTTCCAATACTACAAGCTATTGCTGATTAGAATGCATGGGAAACCTTTATACTAATCTTCCATCATGTTGTGTAACCAAGTTTTGAAATTTTCTTCTAAGCTTAGATAGGACCACAGGCCTATTATGTTCAATTTTTCAAGGGTGGTGGTGACGAACAGCATTGTGTTGGGTGAAATAAAGATAAATAAGTGTGAAGAAATATCATTATATGACTTTCATAAAGGATATATGTTGGTGCGATTCATAAGCTATCACGGATATTCCACTAGACAGTTCATCATGAAAAACCCGATAAAACTATATTTAAAAATGAATGAATAAGAGTTTGTGACAGGAAGTGTTAGTGAGTTTTAGGTGTGCTAAGGAGGGAGTGATGTCAAGGCATGCTAATCAGTGTTAAGGAATGCCATAGGCTAGGGAAACAAGCTAAGATGTGCCAGGCACCAAGGTGTGCCAATGCATTCTAGGGCGGAGTGTTTGGGAGTGCCAAGGAAAAACAAGGCAGCAGGTCTCAAATGCATGGAAATGAATGAATAAGAGTGTGTGACAGTGAGTATCAATAAGTTCTAAGTATGCTGAGGAGGGAGTGAAAATGTATGCTAGGTAGTGCCAAGGAATGCTAGAGTTCCAGGGTTACATGTTAGGATGTGCGAAGTGTCACGGTGTCTTAATGTGTGCTACGGAGTGACATGGAAACACAAGGGAGAACTCGTTCAAAATGCATGGAAATGAATTAATATGAGTGTGAGATAGGGAGTGCCAGTGAGTTTCAGGTGTGCTAAGGAGGGAGTAGTAAGGTTATATGTTAGGAAATTTCAAGGCATGCTAGAGTGCCAAGGCATGTCAGGGAGTGTTAGTGTGTGCTAGGGATTTGCAAAGAATTCCAAGTAATGCAATGGATGCTAGCATGTGCCAGATAATGTAAATTATTTCTAAGACATGCAAGGTAATATGAGATGTTAAAATGAAAACTATGTTGCTTAGTTGTTTTACTACCATGGTTGGATGTGAACCTTATCTTCGTAAATTGTTAAGTTGGATGAGTTGAGATTAGACATGAGTAGCATAAGATGAGTTATAGGTAGTTCTTAGGTGAACAAGGTATATGTTCAATCTCCATGACACATGTGAATCTGGATTTTTTCTTAGAATATTTGATGAAAACACACTCAAGTGCCATAATGCATCTAGTTTAATGCACAATAAAATATACACAAATCAAGGAATCAACTAGTCCACGTGATAATTTTACCTTTTTGAAACCCTTCTTCATTATATTACAAACTTTAATACAACAGGATAGAGCTCCTGTAACATGGATCATGACCCTTTACAATCACATTGATACAAGGAATAATATTAGGGCTTGGTTTTAATCCTTAGACAACAAATATATCATAAACAAGACAACACTTGACCTACTTGCTGATGGTGGCCACAAAAAACACTTTCAGTCCATAGGTTTAATGAGAGCACCACATGTTTACTGTTTGGAGAACAAGGGTCCACCCATTTTTCCAACACTTTTGATGTGTCCTATGCATCATTATGGCACTCATGGACCCTATTATGCCTCCTAGAAGTCCCTAGGACATCATTTGACCTCTTATGAGACTTATTATTCCATGTATGAGATAGTTTGGTGGGATTGTCACCAAAATTTAGGGTTACTTGCATATTATTTTATTTTTAGGGGATAATATAGGCCCATAAGCTAATTCGATAAAATCCTAATAAATGTATAAATAGGAGTTAGTTGGATTCATTTGTATCATCACTTGACTTGGGATCTCTCTATCTTTAGAGAAATTCACATTTTTCCTTGGAGGACTATTTTGGATGATGAATGCATTTTGATGTATGGATTTGGGCTATTTTTATCTTGGAGATTTGTTTTTTCAAATGTGAATTTGGTTGGATATAATCTCTAACATTGTCAATGAAAATTTACTACTATTCTTCTTGTTGTTTTATACTATCAAATTTTGCTATAATTACGGCTAATTGTTGCATGATGGAAATGTGGAATTATGTGTCTATTTAGCTTATTTAAAGTATGGGAAATTGTTAGATGAATGAAATTCCTTAGAGATCATTTTATCACAATAACCTTGCATCATTCGTATGAAGTATAATTTCTTGAAGGTCACTTTTCGTTTTCCTCTAACATTGGACGAAGTTGACATTCTGGGCCTCCTTGATCAAGAAATCGAATTATCGTTCTTTATCATCCCCGAATCCATATCCCTATGTGAATTAGGCACTATTACCTCAAAAAGGGTGATGATTTCCCCCAAATTTTTCACAATTTTCCATTTTTCCCTAGATCTAGCCCAATTAGGTCACCTAAGGCATCAATTTCACAGGAATATAACCATATGGAAACTTCGATCTCCTGGAGGAAACTGTGTTGATGGGTCCCCTCACTCTCCTTAGAATTTGGGCCAATTATGACAGTGGAATCTCCGAATACCTGAAGCCCTGGCTCTAAGATCAAGTTTTTCCTAGGTGTTCGCAAGGCTAAAACCTAGTAGGATAAATTTGACCCATCAAAGTAAAAAATATTACCTGATCCTTTCCCCTCACATTTTCCAGGATAAGAACATCATTGGTTGCTAAATACCATCCCCTAACCTGGGATGGGTCCACTTGGTCCTAGGTGTTCCCATTTGGTGTCAAAGGCCCTATACACCTAGAACATTTAGGAAATGAAGTTCCCAAAGGATTTTAGGGATTGAGAACTTCCTTCATAATTCTTATTCTTCTCCCCCAACCCTTCAATCCCCCTCCTCTATCCCTAGAAGATCAAGTCCCTTTCTTAAAAGGAAAGCAAGTCCAACTCTTTATTCTTTCTTAAGAAAATAGTTTCTAGGGTCACTTCCCCCGTATTCATTGACCTATACTCTACTCTACAAGTGACTTCCTAAACTACTGAGACTCCTCCCATCGGTGAAATTCCATGAAGATCAAGGATTCTTAGTTGAGGTGACAATGTGCTAAGTCTCCACCATTTCCCTTATCCTAGCAGTTTCCCTCTTAGGAACTCCTTTTATGTCCACTACTAGTTTAAGTGGTATTAAATTATTCACAAATCCATTTGCGAACAAATATTTGGTATGCCCACTTTTTCATACTATGGCTCCAAGATGAGAAGTCTAGGGCTATGGAGGTTTCCCTTCTTCTCACTGAATTAATCCTCTACAATATAGGGAACTAGTTCTAGTTGGCTGGCCCACTTGATTGCTACTTTAATCCTTCAAAGGTTGCACATACTTACGCCCTATACACCTGCCCTTCTGCCAATCTTGTTGCCCTTCACAAGTACAAGAGTTAGGGATATTCTTTGATAGTCGCCTAACAACCCTTCAACTATACTTGGACTACCATCAATATTCCTAGTAACAGTCAATTATTTTTACTCATATAGGGCCCATAATATTGTCTTCATCCAGGGCTCTTCAAATCTTCCACCTAACAATGGTTTGAGTCATCTCAAAATATTTTATCTTGTCTATCAACAATTTAGTATTTTTTGTCGAATCTATGAAAAAATATGAACTACTCCTCTTATTATCCTTCTAAAAATCTGTAGATGACTCAACTAGGGTCACAAATCAACCACTAATAGTCCATTGACTAATTTTTTATAGTTTGATTCAGATATTTGTATAAAGCTCTATGGATACTCCACCAAAATCAACTCATGTACTGTCAATCCATTATTCATATGGCACATTTCTTCTGCATGTTGAATCTTCTCCTCAGGTTCCACCCTCCTTTGGATTTTCTATCTCCACACATACTAAATCTGCAAACCATCTTCTAGATCTGCGGTCTGAAATAAACCTCGCCCTAAGGGTCACAACTGCTCTTCTTCTATGAAAATTTGTCACAGACTTAAGGGCATACCTTATGAACTAAAAATGCTAGGAAATTTTCCTAACTAGGGAACTATACTTATGTACTTCTAATTTTTGTAGAACAAACCCTATCCACCCATAGAAAAAACCACAACTCTTGCCTTCATAAGAGACTTGACCTAATTCATATGGATCCATAGATTCTGGGCATTTCTTTGAATGAATCTTGACATGGACTTCAGATCTCCCTGTCAACCCTCAAACTAGGGTTACCTTAGTCAATATTACACATGTGTCTACTTTTTTTCTTGCTCTAACTTAGAGTGAAATCCCTCCTCCATTTATGTTGGTATTCATCATAGACCTTGCGTGCTACTAACAACCACAAGACAAGATCATATCAACCATCTCTTCTACTTCATTTATAAAATCTAACCAACTGGATTAAATATGATCTTGTAATGTACTAAAGCGAGACACTGAATCCTTCCTACAATTTGCGGAAACAAAACATGGTCACACAATCACATATAAGTAAAAGAAAGAAATTATCAATCACACAACACAAGATGTATCTGGGGAAAGAAACTACTCAAAACCCCTCTATATCTATTGTGTATTAAGTCAAGGAATCATGAAACAATACAATTCTTAATCTCTCATGAGATTCTCTGGTACTCTGTCAAACGTATCCTACTAATCTAGGCAAAATCGGTCTAGTACTTGGCGAATTCTCAACCTTCCTTCAGCCTGTCTTCCTCACACAATTTCTATGGAATTAGCTCCCTATTAATTAGGAAAATTAGCCTTCCTTGATTGTGCAATCCACCATGGAATCCCAATAACTTTATAATTGCACATGGGAAATTTTGTATAAATACAACTGATAGTTATGTTCCCTTTAACCTTTGTCTCACTGGGTCTTCCTTGGAACTGACATGCATGCAACTATTAGTAGCGAATTATTGATTATCTGATTGATAACTCATTCTGAATTAAGCCTAATTTGATTCATTGGACCTATCACTAGCTCACCACTGAAGCTGAACCAGTTAAATTGATTTTAACTTAATTAAAATTCAGTTAAATAATTCACACCTACACCCCACTAATGCATGAACTACAACTGGACCCCCAAAATATTAGAATCCCTCTACATGCCTCATATTAGACCCTCGTGATCCGAACATATGGAGGAACACAATAAAATACATAAATAAACATAAAAAAAGATATGCAATAGGAATAACACTTCATTTCATTAATATCAAATACTAAAAAAAAATGCTTCCGGACATAATGGAAAACAAACTAGCTTGGGTGATGGTAGCTTATCTTTGAGAAGAGATGTGGTAGCAACATGCCTCTGAACTTTGTTACAATAAGGCTCTAGGGAGTTTTCATTATTGAAAAATAAGAGAAACCCTAACCCAAAGAGATGTAACACCAAGAGCTTATGGGCCCCGTTGAGGGTAGTTGGGCAACCAACTTCTGTTATATTCCCAATTAGAGATGAGCTAGTTGGAATATTAAAATTTTTTTTTTTCTTCCTTGTTTGATGAATAATATGGTATGGAGACTGATAAATCTCCTTAGTAGGAATAAAATCACTGCTAATGTGGAAGGAGATCACTTTAGTGGCTTGATAAAGCACCCATATGTGTGAAAAGGGGCTGGAGCACATAGACTAGGTGAACTTTGACCAAATCAACAACACGGTCATGGAGTAGTGACATTCATTATGGGACAACGCGGTTTTGGAGGGAGACTCCATGCATTTAAGTAGTGGCTTTAATGAGTGGGGCCAATGTTGAGGAAGCTCACAACTTATATAAGGGGATGGAATCCATAGGGGGTATGTCATCGATTATTATTCTGATATGGTCTGCTAAGACTTGTTTTCTCTCTTTAGTTGTTTGACTAAGATTGCAGTGTTAATTAGCACAGGGTGTTCTCGAGCAAGAATCCCCCCTTCATCCTCAGGGGACTTAGAGTTCCTACTTAGGAGAAGTGATTAAACTTCATGTCCACCTTCTGGCATCAGGACAAAGCTTCAGTATTATGGTACAAGGTAGTTCTTGTTGAGGTTGTCTTGTGTTGCAGGGTAGAAGTTGTGGAGAGTTGATTTGGGTGATTTCTGAGCTATTTTTGAGTGGAGGAAGGTTTCCTTCCATTTGGAGGCTACTGAGGAAGGTACTTGAGCCTTATTGTAGCATTTGGCACCAAGCCACACTATCATTTTCCCATACAATGTAGTTTCTATTTTGGACTACGTTATTTTAGGGAGGAGTTGCAGGGGTAGTTTCAGTACACCATCTCGGGAGGAGGTTTTGTAGTGAAGGGATCAACCTTTCATCTAGAAATTATATTGGACGAGGCTAAATTATTTGTCATATTATATCAGCTACATATTTCCATCTTTATTGTTGCAGTGAATCTTCAACCCTAGGGCTTTGATTCATTTCATCTATATTGGTGTATTTTTGAAAACCCTCTTGGGCTCTTTATTGGAGGTTGTATAGAGCCTTGATCTTCATTGTAAATTATCTTTAAGGCATATATCATACATTTTATGTTTTTTTTATTCATTTGTTTTAGAAGTTCTCATATGACTAAGTTTTAGCATTCTTCCGACATTTTGATATAGTAGCAACACCTCATTCTTGAGGGATATATCTATTGGAGGCTTATTAATTCATGTTGTATGGTTTGTGGCCCATCATTTTGTACATGTTTTCTACTGATATGATGAATAAAGAAGCTCCATATTGGTCTCTCACATTTATGCATTGATCTACACTGTTATTTCCATGTTTATGCACTATATTCCTTCTTTTCCCATTTGGGAATATTACAACTTTTAGGGGTCGTAACTTGGTCATATGATATTTTTTTGACACACATGATATCTTGTTAGAAATATCTCTCTGAAAATAGATCTGAAATTTCAAGACCCAAAAGGATGACAAAAATAGTAAATTGTGCAATAATTAAGGAAAATAAACAAATGAATTGAGACAATGGTGAGGGCTCAAGTGGAATAGGCAGGTGGCCACCAATATCCACATTGATCACCTCAACTCAAATTTATTGAGCTAATGCATTCATCATGACTTAGATAACTGACCCGTGTTGTTATGAGATGAACTTACAATTTATTGTCCAATTTATTTAAGGGAAAAATAAATTAGACGCCTCACATTCCTCACTCCTGGTACATCAAAATTCCTCACCATTGTGGGTGCATTATTTTTTTGTCCTTTCTGGTTTCCAACTTCACTGTTTCTTGTTTCAAATTTAAATACTCCCTCTCAACAAGAAAGGAATTTAATCTATCCCAATCTGGTACCTTTGGAATTCTTCATGCAACACTTCTCTAGTGTTGTTTGCACCTACAAATATTAAAGCTGAATATCCTATGAACAACTGAATCAATATAATAGATTTGTCATCAGAGTCTTTAAACTATTCTATATAATCTCATATTGTACATTGTTGTGTATAATTTATGGAACACTCGACTTGTGTTGGCTTATATCTTGTGTGCCTTGTGCATCTTATGGTTCTTGAAAACTCTTAGTTAATGTTATACTATTTATATGAAATTAACATACGTGTGAAATATTTCCTATGTAATATATGTTTCTTAGTTGTTTTATGGCCATGGGTAGATCATGTGATCGTTGTCTTGGTAACTAGTTAAGTTGGACAAGTTGAGCTTGGACATGAGTGGCAGAAGGTGAGTTATAGGGAGTCCTTAGGTGAACAAGGCATAATCTGCTTGTAGTAGGTGCAATTGGTCAAGTTGATTCGGTTGAAGCAAGCCAATATTGTCACATCAACTACATTAGCGAAGGAATTTATTGGGCTCCCAAGTTGTGAAAATTTTTAAAGGATGGCTGTGAGGATATGAGTGCCAAGGCGTGCTAGGGAATGCCAAGATGTGTCAGATAGTGCAATGGCATGTCAAACATGCTAATATGTGCCAAGTGATCAGGCATGCCAAGATGTGCAAGGGTGTGCCAATTTGTGCCAGTTAAGAGGGTTAATAAGTCATCAATTTACCTTTTCCAAGAGGGGCATGCTGGTCACACCAACACTAGGTGCCAATAGGTGCCAAGTGCAAAGTATTAATGCATTATAAGTGCCAAAGTATTACTTTTTTGCTTCTCATCTACTTTCCAACAATTGATCTGAGATAAATTTAATATTAAACCATGCCAAATCACACTATGGCATGTCAGTGTATTCCATACATGCTAATACTTTCCAACAACCAACATGTGCCAAGTGCTAATATGTGTCACAAAGTGTTATGCATGTTATGAAGTGGAAGGGAATGTTGAATAGTTCTAAGGTGTGCTACAAAGTGCTAATTCATATTGACAAGTGTTAAGGAGTACTAGGACAAAACATTAAGGGACCACTAGGTCAAAATTCATGGAATTTAATGAACATGAGGAACGTCTACCATGCACTAGTGTTAATGAGTGCTAGTTGTCATGTCAAGGATGGAGTGACAAGATATGCTAAGTATTGGTAAGGTATGCTAGGGAATATCAAGGCATGCCAGGAAGTCTCAAATTATGCTTAGGAGTTCTAAGGTGTGCTAATTATGTATGCCAAATAGAGCCAAGATATGCCAATACATGCCAGGTGCTAAGGATGTGCAGGATTTGAAGGTATGTCAATATGTGTCAAGAAGTTTCAAGGAAACAAAAGTAATAACCAATAAGAGTGTTAATAAGTCAAGACTTCTGAAAAAGGGCATGCTAGCCGCACTAATAATAGGTCCCAATACATGCCAAGTCGCATTGTCTGCCATGTGCTAATGTATCTCAATGTATTCAACCAAGATGTTCCAGGGAATGCTAGGGAATACATGCATGCCAAAACGTGTTAGGAGAGTTATACGTTGTCCTAGCGCATGCCACCATGTTCTTGGGCGTCATTGTTATGACAAGATGTTCTAGTTACAAAAATGTTCCAAGACATGCAAAGTGCTAAGAAATGTTATTGTGTTCCAAAGCATTAATTTAAGGTGTGCCTAGATTTTTGAGGAGTGTTAGGTCTTTCTCATTAATAAAATCGACAGAGTTTGGTTATGTATTAAATAATACATTTCCTACACACACTAGTGGGAATTTATCTAAAGGGAATTTTCTAAATAATAAAATTAATGGATATGAACCATGTGTTGACTCATAGGAAAATACTATTCCAGTAGTCATTACTTGAGGGAAATGATATACACTAATTACATCTTAAAATATTCACTGACTCTAACCACTATGCCCTTGGACATATTATAAAAAATACTCCACAATAATGGTATTAAATCATTATCTTTTGACAAAAATATATTAATAAGCACATAACGTCATAAAAAACTCATTGGAATGATCAATGGTGACGAAAATTTTTTGACCATCACCAAAAGTAACAAAAAGAGCATCAGTGAGGGTCATTAAAAGTTCATCACTATAAGTGTAACCAAACAGAGAATTAGTGATGGGTCTTTAACGACCCTCACGAAAAGTGTAATTGAAAATGGCTTTCGTGACGAACCTTAAAGGACCATCACTATATAAAATTACAACGATGTTTTTTTAAGGACCATCACCATATGTGACATTGGTGACGGATGTTAAAGGTCTGTCACAAGCATGAACCTCACTAATGTCCTTTTTTCTTGTAGCGACTTACGAGGAGATCAACCTAAAATAGAATTAAAAAGGTATTTTTCTTATTTTTGCTCAAAAATTCATAAATATTATTTTATTATTTTCACTATTATTTAATTATTTTTCCTTAAGAGGAAACTATAAGGTTAAAATTTTCCTCTAATGAATAACATTGAAACAAGGCTACTAATGCAAAATATTGAATAAGGACTTGACCACACCACTACCATCCATGACAATCATTCAATCAAACATATCATGAAAATGTAATCTACATGTCATAACAACATTTCATATACAAATCAAAACATGAATAGAGCCATACATCAATATTGTCATAAAACAAAATTATCACTAGAAAATAACCAGATATATATCAATGATGAGATAACCATTAAAGCCGCATAATGACAAGCACATTTACTCATCAAATATCAAAGGAAAAGAGCTCTTATTAACATATGCAATCTAACCATGAGAGGGACTTTCACATAAAACCTGACCATACATTGAGTTGAACCAAATCTCTCTTTCAACCAATCACACCCGGACCATATTCAAATAATGAATGTGATATCTCATGGAATAAAAAAATAAAACCAAATTAGGGATTATAGAGGCCAAATCACATCAAACCTAAACCAACGATTCTACCTCACAGTGATACATCACTAACCATCACCATATTAGGCTCTAGCCAAGTTGTCGAGGGCTCAAGAGCGTTCGTTCTAACTAAGGCTTCCAGGACTAATTATTCAACCCACAACTTCTTATGGGCTCCCGAGTGTTTATCCAACCAAGGCTTCTAGGACTAGGAACTCAACCAAGAAAGGGATCCAGAGAGTTTTTCCTACCAAGGCTTCTAGGACTATTAACTCAACCCAAGTTTTTATAGGGCTTCTAGAGCATTTTTCCAATCAAGGCTGAAAGAAATAATAACCCAACATGAAATGATAAAGAACATGAGCGCCAATCAGAAAATAAAAGTAAAACTCACAACACCATGGTTATCTAGGAAATGACAAGGTTGGGAAAAAACAATTTCAACCCAGGAAATCCTCCATGCCAATGACATATCATAACCAAGAAACCATGTCCATATGCCATGAATGAAAAAACTAGAAAGTAAATCATACATGCAAATCAGTACCTGCAAGAAAAACCCATTGTAGTTATTGATCTCAATGTCCCCTTGTACTTTCCTACTTTTCCTTCCCTTCTTGTTCCAAATCCCATGTATGCACATTCCTCCAAGAGTGCTCCAAGTAAACACTAGGTATACAAGAGTATGGCAGAGATAAAGAATAGAATGACAACTCCAAAATTGAAATCACAAAAAGCTACAAATTGATGCTTAGAATCCTTTTTATTAGTGAGACCTCTATTTTCTTCATTTTCCATTATTTTTCCTTCAAATTCTCGCTCACATGCAACATGTGACCTTTCACCTTCATTTTATCCTATTTTCTATTTTTCATAAAAAAAATGACAAGAAATGCCACTTTTCCTTTGTCGTTTCTTTTGTCAATTTCCATATCCATTTATTTATCACCATTGATCCTCATCACTATGTTTTTTCCCAAAATTCAGCTTGGAATGCATGTCCCATGACCTTAGTTATTATTTTCCATTTCTTAACTTTATTACATGGATTTTTGACCAAGGCTATTATAGTCACAACTTGGTGTCCTTAATACGATATCCTAAATTCTAAGCATCTATCCTAAATTAATTCCTAGTTCTTTTATTATGCTCGACACTTTGACTATTACATTATGTTAGATTTCTAGACATAGGTCACCCAAACAACCATTCATCTCTCATTATTCCCTTCAACTCCTTCTACAATTGATTAGAGAGTTTGTCATCATTCAAAATATTTATGAATAGATGAAACCACATTATAATAGGTTGCAAAGATACTCAAGAAAATGGGGTCTAGCTAATGGTCTCTTATCAGCGAAAAAATTTTGTCCTTTATTTGGTTCTGTAACTCTAGGACTGTAAGAATGGAAAGCTACTTCTGTAAAAATAGTAGTGGAATCCTTAAAGTACCCCTAGCATCCCCTCGTTGATTTCCTATGTGAAAAAATTAATAACCAAAGGTGATGGGACATGTATTCCAAGCTGAACATTGGGAAATTGGAAAAGGCACTGGCAAAGAAAAAGTGAAAATAATTGGCATTTTATATATGAAAATAAAGGAAAATATGAGGAAAGGGAGATCAAAGGTCACAGGATTGCATGTGAGGAAGATTGAAGAAAATTAAGGAAAATGGAGAAAATATAGGACTCAATGATAAAAAGGCTTATGAGGACTAGTTCACAATTTTTGGTCAATTTTAGCTTGGTTTATCTTCTGTTCTATCACTCTCCCATACTTTTGCACACTTAGATTTGTCATGGAGAAAACATGGAGCACTTGAACATACATTGGATTTGGATCTAGAAAGAAACAAAAAGAAGGAACTCATAAGGGGACAGTGGGATCAACAAGTAAAACATGATTGCTTTTGTAATATTCCCAATTAGTCCAAGCTAATGGGAATATACAATTTTGTCTCGATGTTTTTTTTCATGAATAAAACTGTAAAGGAGGATCAATAAAACCCGTAATCAGAAAAATAAATCAATGCCACATATGAACATGGAAAAATCTGGGTCATTTACATAAGCACACTTAGGTGTGAAAGAGACTAGAGTGTTTGACCAAGTCTACCAGGACCAAATCAATAGCATTGTCTAGATACAGTGAATCTTCTAGAGGTATAGCGTAGTTTTAGTTGGAGCCTTATCATGTGAATGGAGCTAAATCATTGAGATGGTTTAGGGTTTTACAAGACTTTCATCCTATAAGAGGAAGAGGAGGACATCAGAAGAAGGTTTTTGATTGTGCATATTTCTGAATATATTTTCTGTTCAGACATATATCATTCTCTGTTGTTTAGCTGAGAATAGTGTTTCTTCGCACTTGATCTTCCTATGCAGGAATCACACCTCTTCGATTGATAATTTGTTGGAAGGGTCTTGCTGATCTCATCAACTATCAGGGATTTGACCAAGCTCATTTTCCAACTACAATGCAGATCTTGTTGAGGGATTGGTTGTCCTTGCAAGCTGCAGCAAGTGGAGGCTAGATCTGCTTAGATCTAGGGCATTTTAGGGCCTCTTTTCACTAGGAAAGTCTTCTATCCCATGGGCAAGAGAGTTCTAAACCTTTGGAGCTGATATATCAGATCTTGGCATCAGGCCAACTCAGTGCTTCAAGATACAGTGTAGTTTTCCCTCCAAGACTACATTATTTTCAAGGAGGGAATTGTAGGGTGTTTTGACCCACTTTTTGGGGAGAGATCTCTGGTGTTGGGGCTTTACCCTTCACTTTGGTAATCCATGGATTAGCTTGCTGATCCATGTTCTATACAGATATGATCTGTTTCAATTGTAAACATCTTCAGAAATTTCTAAATTAATTTTTTAGATCTGCTACTTTAATCTCAGATCTACTCTCTGTATTGCATGATTTGATCAAAACCTCAAGGGGATCTTGTAAAGGAGCCTTTCTAGTGTAAATATTTGAAATGGATATGATATTTTGTACACAGATCTTCTCTAGATCTGGATTGTAATATACAACTGCTGTAACTCTTATAAAAACACTGTTAAGATATTTTGCAGTCAATACATGTGTTGCAGCCCTCTTTCCTGAGGAGTTTCTTCTATTTTTTCTTCTACATTCTGTTGTATACTGTAATGGAATCATTATGGATTTGATTTGATAATGTTTATATAAAATTTGATCCCTATTACTGATCTCCTGCTCATGCTCTTAAAACTGCGTTATTTCTAAAGCAGTTTGTCGCACATAGCTGCATCCCTTCTCTTTGAGGGTTTTCCCTGCTATAATAGGTGGTGGGAGGTCTATTTACCTCACCTAGTTTGATTTTTTTTTTCTCTCCTTTTGGATCTAAACACTAGATACAATGATCTAAGGGATCCAGGAGCTACAAACTCATTTCAGTGCACAAATTTCTAAGGAGTACATTATTTCTGTAGGCTTTGCTGTGTATTCCCATTTTGGGATATTACAGTGGTATCAGAGCTCCTTTCTTGGCACAGCCTGTGCTTTCATTGAAGATCCAAAGCCAACATGAACTCATAAGAAGATGAGCCTCTTACTAAGAGGGAGAACAGGTATCAGAATATAAGCCAGAACAAATTTTATTACACCAATGATGATCAAGACAAGGGTACAGCCCTTCAAACTGGAAGTGATAAAGAAGGAGAAGATTTTGCAAGAACTCTTTTGGTAGCCATGCAAGATCTTGCTAGAGAGATCAAAGAGATGAGACTAGACAGGCTTAAGGAGTCTCCTAGGAGATTTCATCCTGATGAAAGCTTTGGCATGTCTCACCACTGGAATGATCAACCGGTGAACCAGCCACAAGCTTGAAAACGTTCTACTATGCTTACTTTCCTGGATGTGGAGAATGAAGGGCCTTACGATAAAGAATCCCTTAAATACTATTTTGAAGAGTATCAGTCCCAGAATCAAAGATTCAAGGACCACCTGAGTTTTCAAGAGTTTTTTCACCTTAAGGACAAAAGAAGACCAAGGTATTAGTATAGAGATGATGGATTCACTCATAATAATGATTGACATCACTCTATGGGAAAATTATTTTTACCCAAGTTTGATGGGTCATCCACTAGTTCTTCCAAGGCATGGGTAGAAAATATGGATATCTATTTTCAGTTGAACAAAGTCCCTGAGAAGGAAGCCATCAAGATTGCAGTGTTTCACTTTGAAGGTGAAGCACACAATTGGTGGTTCCATGGGTTGTCTACATTGGGCCATGCCAATGTGACTGCCTATTCTGAATTTACTAGAAGACTAGTGGAGAGGTTTGACAGAAAGGATCGAGAAGCACCTTTCATGAGCCTTGCAAAGTTGAAGCAGTCAGGTAATGCAGAATCTTATATCTCTGAGTTTCTGAGATTATCTGTTATGGTTCCTGATCTATCTACAACAAGGAGGGTGTACATGTTCATCGATGGCTTGGATGAACCTTTGCATGGGTTGGTTAAATCTACCAAGCCCATTAAATTGCATGATGGCATTGAGAGGGCTAGATACCTTCAAGATTCATTGGAAAAAGCAAATGAAACCTTTCAGAACAAGCCCTTTTACCTTTATAAATGGAAGGAAGAGAAATCTGCTCCTTCCATGGAGAGCTCATTCAAGAAGCCTCTTGATATTAAAGTCCGAAGGGAGCTAAGGAAGAAGAGGCTATGTTTCACCTGCCAAGAATCATGGGCACCTAGACATAGATGTGATACAGGGAAAGAACACTACATAGAAGTCTTCTCAGATGTTGAGGAGGAAGAAGAAGATGATGAGCCAAGGTGAGGTCACAGTGCTGACAATGTTGAGGGAGATCCATCACCATCGAGAGATGGGAGTGGAGATTTTTTTCCTATTGGAGGAACTCTTGCATATTTGAGGGGAGTACATAAGTACTTGACCCTAAGAGTTCATGGTTCAATAATGAATCACAAGGTATCTGTTCTTATTGACAGTGGGGCCACCCACAACTTTCTTGATGCTCATCTTGTGCAAAGGAGGGCCATACTGACTGATACCTTTGAGGGATTTTTTGTTCTAGTCCCAGGAGATAGAACAATGCAATGCATGCATTATGTCCCATCAATTTCAAAGACCATGGGTTCCTACACTTTGGTGGATCACTTCTTTGTAGTTGACATACCAGACACCAATGTTATTTTGGGTGTTCAATGGCTGATAACATTGGGGAAAGTGACCACTGATTGGGAGGCTTTGCAAATGAAATGGGTGGACAAGAAGAGTGGTACACCTCAAATAATCAGAGGCATGGATTCTTACCACTTACCTAATAGTTCCACATAGAAAATAGAGATGGATTTGCGCAATCAAAGCAAGGACCTTACTGTCCCTTCTCTCATGTTCATGAAATTATTGCAAGGGACACTCTCATCTAGTGGAAAACCATCAGGGAGGCCACTAGATTCAGTTTTAGTGGGATATTTCTCACTAATTGATGCTCCAAAATCATATCTAGGAGGGAAGGGAGCATTAGGAGACACAAATATAGTGTTGGGAGGCTTAAGCAAGCACCAGAAGGAGGGATATTTTCCTCTCTCATCATCCTTACCATCCTTCATTTCTGATTCTGCATTGTTGGAGGAGGAAAAGGGGAGGTATGTCCTTCCTACTTGTACCTTGGGCATAATATGTCAAAGAAGAGATCAACAACATGGCAGGAAATTGTATTGATGCATCATCAATGTTGTCTTTGTTGGGGAGTGTAGATCTATATTGGAAATCCCAGCTGTTGGTGGATTATTCCAAGGATCCCTACACTTTTATTATGCTTGATGACCAGGTGCAGGAAGAGGGCTATATAATCCATGAGGGAGTCATCTATCATCATGATAGGATCTTCTTTCCTAGAGCCCTCAAGCTCAAGGAGAGGATGCTACAAAGGGTCCTTAAGGAGTTCTGTTTCAGCCCTACCTATTCTATGAATATTTACAACACTATAATGAGATGTTTTAAATGCGAAGGCTTGGGATGAGAGCTACATCAAAATTTTATAGAATGAAAAATCTATGTGGAGTTGGGGCAGCCAAAGGACTCTATGTAAGAGTCATCTCAGTTATTTCTTCCTTCTCTTGAAAAGGGAGATAAATTTGTGCACAATTCCATGTATAAAAGAAACATTGATGGTGAAAAATCTGACCATGTAATGCAAGCTTAATTTTATGATTTGATGTATTCTTTCACAATGTTGTTGCAGGCCATGGCTCCCAATAGGAGTGTTGTATCATATGAATCTCATGGAAAAATTTGGGCCACTGCAATTTCTGAACTTGGCCACTCCCTTGCTATGCAAAAGGACATTCCTTTTCATGATGGATGCTTCCCAAAGGCACCAAACATATCTCACAGATTCAGCCATGGTGAGATAACTTGTGCAACAAGTAAGTGGTGGGGAAACCACTTACCATACCTTGTTCTGATGCAGGCAGGAGATACACTGCGTTGGCACCCTATGTGGGACTTTGACCCACCTCCTCATGCTCAAATTTTTGTTTGTATGTATGTAATTATGCTTCCATACTTGGATGATATAGTTGTAGTTTTCACGGGATTGTATGGAGCAAGGATGGGTAGTTTGTATGTACCACATGGGATGGAAACTCTCTATGCACCTTATGCTACATGTTTTAGAGAGAGTATTGGACCAATCATGTTTGTTTCTATTGAGTTTTTGACTACTTGTGGGATGGATTTTTTACATCTCATGATGATTTTAGAGGAATAGTTCATGGAGGCTTCGATTGGTGAACACTTGGCTCATGATGAAATCTTGATATTTGATGGTGTCATCAATGAAGAAGGAGAAGTGTTGCAGCACTCACCCGATCAGTTTCTTGAGGACAAGCAACATTTTGGAGGGGAGGACTGTAATATTCCCAATTAGCCCAAGCTAATGGGAATATACAATTTTGTCTCAATATTTTTTTTCATGAATAAAACTGTAAAGGAGGATCAATAAAACCCCTAATCAGCAAAATAAATCAATGCCACATGTGAACATGGACAAATCTAGGATATTTACATAAGCACACTTAGGTGTGAAAGAGACTGGAGCATTTGACCAAGTCAACCAGGACCAAATCAACAACACTGTCTAGATATAGTGAATCTCCTAGAGGTACAGAGAAATTTTAGTTGGAGGCTTCTCATGTGAATGCAGCTAAATCATTGAGATGGTTTAGGGTTTTACAAGACTTTCATCCTATAAGAGGAAGATGAGGACAGCAGAAGAAGTTTTTTGATTGTGCATATTTCTGAATATATTGTATGTTCAGACATATATCATTCTCTATTGTTTAGCTGAGAATAGTGCTGCTTAGCACTTGGTGTTCCTATGCAGGAACCCCACCTCTTCCATTGAGGATTTCTTGGAAGGGTCTTGCTGATCTTATCCATTACCAGGAATTTTACCAAACTCATCTTCCAACTACAATGTAGATCTTGTTGAGGGTTTGGTTGTCCTTGCAAGCTGCAGCAAGTGGAGGCTAGATCTGCTCAGATCTACGCCATTTCAGGGCCTCTTTTCACTGGGAAAGTCTTCTATCCCATGGGAAAGAGAGTTCTAAACCTTTGGAGCTGATATTTCAGATCTTGGCATCAGGCCAACTCAGTTCTTCAAGATACAGTGCAGTTTCCCTTCCAAGACTGCATTATTTTCAAGGAGGGAATTGCACGGTTTTTTGACCCACTTTTTGAGGAGAGATCTCTGGTGCTAGGGCTTTACCCTTCACTTTGGTGATCCATGGATTAGCTTGCTGATCCATGTTATGTACAGATCTGATTTGTTTCTATTGTAAACATCTTGAGAAATTTCTAAATAATATTGTAGATCTACTACTTTAATCTCAGATCTACTCTCTGTATTGCATGATTTGATCAAAACCCCAAGGGGATCTTATAAATGAGCCTTTCTAGTGTACATATCTGAAATGGATCAGATATTTTGTACACATATCTGCTCTAGATATGGAGTGTAATATATAGCTTCTGCAGCTCTTATAAAAATGCAGTTAAGCTATTTTGTAATCAATACATGCATTGCAACCCTCTTTCTTGAGGAGTTTCTTCTATTTTTTATTCTACATTATGTTTGTAAGGGCATCATTATGGATTTGATTTGTTGCTGTTTATATAAAATTTGATCCCTATTACTGATATCCTGCTCATGCTCTTAAAATTGTGTTATTTCTGAAGCATTTTTTTGCACATAGCTGCAGCCCTTGTCTTTGGGGGTTTTCCCAGCTATACTAGGTGGTGGGAGGTTTGTTTGCCTCACCTAGTTTGATTTGTTTTTGCTATCCTTTTGGATATAGACACTAGATCTACTGATCTAAAGGATCTAGGAGCTGCAAACTCACTTTAGTGCACATATTTCTAAGGAATGCATTATTTCTGTAGTCTTCAATGTGTATTCCCATTTTGGGATATTATAGATTTGCATATAATAAGTTACATGTATGATTTAATTATTGATTTACGGATGCATGGTATATACATGTCAGTATTTGGTTATGATCTCTCATTGACATGGAGTATTTCCTCAATTTGTAGGGGTTTTTCCTATTATTGTCATTTCCTAGATAGCCATGGTGTTGTGGGTTTTTCTAGTTTTTTCTTTCTGATTGGTGCTTTTAATTCCTTATGGTTGTGGCTTTGAAAAAATTCTATGAAAGGTCTAGAAAAGATAGGTTTGATTGACTAATACTAGAGAGTAGTTAGAATAAATTCTCATGATCCGTTGGTGAGTTGAGTTACTAGTCCTTGAGTCAGGTTGGAAAATTTTTCTAAAGCTCTAAAAAGATTTGGGTTGAGCTATTACTTCCCAGATCCCTTGAAACCTGGGTAGAGACCAATATCATTGGTGCTAATGATCTCTGACCGTGAGGTGGAATTACCGGTTGAGGGTTTAGGTGGTGTGGCCAAGGTAAGCCCTTGTTTGTTTTTGTTGGTTTATTCCATGACATCCCACATTCATGTTATGAATATGGCGCAGGGGTGACTGGATGAAAGAGAGTTTTGGTTAAGCCCAATTTATGGTGGTGTGGTATGTCGAAGTCCCTGACTTAGTTGCCAATTTCATATGTTAATAAGAACTATTATTCTATTATGATTCATGTATATTTATTGGCGATGTGTTGGTGATATTATGGTTGGGATTTCATGGATTATATGATTGTTATTTTATCGTTATATGTTGTTTATGTGATGTGTATCTTGTATGGATCATGTCATGAATTGTTTAGCTATTGAATGGTTGATGAATGTATGGACTAATAACTATTATTGTAGCTATATCGAGAGGCAATATGGGCTTATAAATGATTATTATATGATTCTGATACATTTATGACCATATATGTATTCATGACCTATAGTTTACATGTTTTCCATTTGTTTAACGAAATGTATGTTATGCTCTAGGAAGTTTAGGTCAAGTTCTCCCTTCAAATTTGTATGTCTGGCATTGTTTCCATGTCATTAATTATTCTAAGAAGTTATAAGAAGTTTTGGGAAGTGTTCTATAGGATGACCTAGAATCTAGGCTCATATATGGTGACTACATGCTCCTAACGGAAAATATTGGTTTGCAACTACATGGATGTAGGCTTCTGGGTGTAGTTGAGGACCGAGGGAAGAAAAGAAGGGGTCTAACTCAGTGTTTCGACACCTGGGATTGTTTCTCATCCTTTGAGTGTGTTATATTCCTATATGATGTTGACAGATGTAATTTTTTCTTCGGTAGTCATCCCCACTTCCTTAATCTAGGAGGTTAGCTCATGTCATAGTAACTCTTTCTCTCATGTTTACCCTGGCACACTCGTGAACTTGGGTAAGTGTTGGAGGGGTGGTTACATATTTGGTATAAAATCTCTAAGTTTAAACACTCATATTCGATGGGAAAAATTTGTTTCCATGCATGAAAGTCAACTTTGGATGTGTTTGTTATGCATGGATTTTGATAGTCATTATTGCAGTAGTGTCATAATGTAAAAGTTGATAATTTTGATGTTGATAGGATTGATATATTGATTTCATTATATATACATACATACATATGTTGGGACAATCTAGATTTATTGTGTAGATGAGATAACGTCACATGAAGTTCACTGAGGTATGTTGATCATGTTTATATTTGGTTATGTGACATGATATGTTTGAAGGAAGTACGGGATCAAGATGACAATCAAAGTGGTGGGCTAAATTTCACGTGATTATCCCTACAAATTAGATGAAAAACATGGTAATGAGTAATCCCCTAACATAATAGATACATTGAGAAGTTTGAAAGCATATTTTAGAATTTTTAAGGTGGATAATGAAATCATCATTTAGTCATAGGAAATAAGTGATAGGGCACATGAAAATAAGCTAGAGGTGAATGTAGTAATCCTTCAGAGTCGATCCGATTTGTAGAGACAGAGACCACTTAGGATCATTCATGGAAAAGAGAAAATAACTAATGAGGAATATGGAAACAGATCTCCATTAGGATATAGGTTTAACAAGGATGATATAGTGACAGATGGTACGTTCTTGACTACACCTAATAGGAGGGTTAATGACCATGGGTTCTATTCCAGTTCTAGTTTAGAGAGACAACATCATCATGACTGTCACCATACCTATATGAGGAGTGATAATAATTACTTTCCATGGGAATTAAAGAAATCAAAGCCTCCTACATTTGATGGAGAATGAAGAAGTCTCAGGATGACGATGGTTTTTTAGTTGGGATGAATAATTTTTTTTTTAGATTGCAAGATTGCTTAGAGTATATGAAAGATAGGATAACTAATTTCAATATTAAAGTAAAACTACACATTTTATGTGAATATGTAAAGAATTTCAAAGATATTTGAAAAGAGGATCTGACTTGGAGTGAATTCGAGATAATTTTGAGGAAGAAGTATCTATTCGAAAGATACTACGATGACGGGGGAAAATGGTTTTATGAGTTGAATATGGCATCTATCATAGATGAGGAGTATACTATCCATTTTTTTTATTTTTTGAGGTATGTGTATTATCATAATGGGGAGAGAAAAAAGTTTCAATGATTCATTCATGGGTTTCTATTATCATTCGGAGACAATATTGAGTTTGATTATCCTAGATCGATAGAGGAAGCCATCATAAATTTGAAGCATTGTTATGAGAAATGAAAGTGCAAGACCGAGTGTAAGAAATATTGGAAAGGTAATAACAATAATAAGGTAATGTGGGTTAAGAACGTAGGAAAACCATAGGATACAAATGCCAAGGAGAATGAAACACCACACAATAAGTATAATGTAGTTGACAGAGGGCAAGAATTTTAGTTTGAAGAGAAGAAAAAAATGATGGAAGGAAGCATTTACAGTGTTGGACTTGTGGAAAGGATCATCGTAGGAGATATTTTCTATAACATCAGGGTGGAATATCCCAAGTTTATAGTGGTTAGGAGGAACAAATAGTGGGTGATGTTGGACGAAAGCCTCCAAAGATATATCCAATTTTTTATAATATGCATGCTAATCATCAAACATCTATTATCGAGCTGGAGTGTAAGATTTGTGATCAAGTTGTTTCTATTTCGATTTACCTTGGATCTAATTATAATTATATCAGTCCTAACCTCGTTGAAAAGTTTTGTTTGAATAAATAAGTGCATGAAGAGGCTTGGTTGGTGGATTTGGCTACATGTACTAATAAAATATTTCATCATTGGCTAAAATCTTGTGCATTTGAATTGAATGGTACGTCTACATTAGTGCTTCTAAATGTGTTTCTGTTGGGATCATACAATATGTTGTTCAGTATGGATTGGTTGTACATTCACAATACTCAAGTGGATTTCTATAATGAGGCTATTGATTACTTCGATGATGATGGAGAGAATATAATATTACAGGGTAATAAGAGTCATATTTTAGTGAGAATTGTTACAAAAATGTAGGCCAACCATAGTAGCAGGAAAGGATGTGTATTGTTTGTAGTTCATGTTTCTACTGATAAAGGTAAAGTTGTAGGGGATGAGGAAGCCTTGAATAGGTATCTATTTTTTTAGCAGTTTCAGGATATATTCCCAGTAAACATCTTAGAGTTTCCTCCTCATAGGGGAGTCAATTTCCTATTGATTTGATACTAGGAGTAACACCAACATCAAAGGAATTCTACATGATGAGCATTCCAGAGTTAGTGTAACTGAAGTTTTAGTTGAAGGAAACTCTTACATGGATACATTAGGCCACGTGTGTGACCTAGGGGTGTGCCAATATTGTTTGTGAAGAAGAAGGATCATACTCTCAATTTATGTATTTACTATAGGTAGTTGAACAGAGTGATGATTAAGAGTAGGTACCCTTTGTCACAGATTGATTACTTGTTTGATAAACTAAAGGGGGAAACAACGTTCCTGAAGATTGATATGATATCAAGATATCATTAGGTATGCGTCAAAGAATAAGAAATTTAAAAGACCATTTTCTAGACCAGGTGTGGGAACTATGAGTCTTTTTTGGTTCCTTTTTGTTTGACTAATGCTCAAGCTACTTTCATGTGTTTGATGAATAGTGTATTACATCCTAATCTAGAAACGTTTGTGATAGTATTCATTGAGAAAATATTTAAATATTCTAAGAATGAGGAATAGCATGAAGGACATATAGAAACAATGTTTAAATTTCTAAGAGAGAATCATTTGTATGAAAATCCTAGTAAGTGAAATTTCTTTCAAATAGAAGTTCTATACATGGGACATGTTGTTTCTAAGGAAGGTATAGAAGTGGACCCATAAATGATTAGATTTATCATTGAGTGGGAAACACCTAGGAATGTGTATGAGGTAGATAATTCATGGTACTAACTTGTTATTAAAAAATGTTCTTCAGGAAGTTCTCAAAAATTTCATATCCTATTACATCTTTGCATAGGAAAGGAAATAATTTTGAATGCATAGATGAATTCACATGAATATTTGAGGAGTTGAAGAAATTTATTACAACTGATCAAGTTAAAATTTTTGGAGATCGATATAAGGAATTTGTGGTGTGTACAGATGCTTTCAGTAGAGGACTTGGTGGAGTTCTGATGTAGGAAGGATAAGTAGTACCGTATGAGTGAAGGAAACTTAATGAAAACAAGTGGAATTATGTGACACATGATCTGAAGTTCCCAAAAATAATTCATGAACTAAAGATGTGGAGACACTATCTTCTCGGTAGGAGGTTTGCGTTGACGAGTGATCACAGTGGGATGAGATACTTGTTTGACCACCCTAATATGAATTCTAGATAAATTAGGTGGTTGGCTATGCTCAGTGAGTTTTATTTTGAGATCAAGTACATTAATAGGAAAGAGAGAAGGGTTGCATATGCTCTTAGAAGAAGAGTGTAGGTACATCACATGACCTATAGGAGTTGTCATGGGATATATTTATAGGATCAAATCTTACAGGATGGACAATAAGAGGACATGTACCATCACCTTAAGAACAGGTTGTAGCAGTAGGGTACAAGTGAACAAGATGTGGAGTATCATCTCATGAGAGATGGTTTGGTACAATTTAGAGCTAGGATATATGTGCCAAACAACAGTGAGCTCAAGAATCTTATATTGTGGAAATTTCATGTTACACCATATTCAGGTCACTCCATATATCAAAATACATTAACAATAGTTAAGAATTTTTATCATTGGCCAAAATTGAAGGAAGAGGTGGTTTTTTTTTGGTGAGGTGTTTATATTGAAAATAGGTAAAAGAAAATTCTAAGAATCTAGGTGGATTATAGTAGTCAACTCTAATTCCAGAGTTGAAATGGGAGGTAATTTCCATGGAATTCATTACTGAATTTCCAAGTACATCTAAACAACATGAATCTATTAGGGTTGTGGTTGAAGGGTTGAATAAGGAAGCTCACTTCATTCCGGTGAATTTGAATAATTCAAAAATTAAGGTAGCATATGTATTCATCAGAGACATAGTGAGGTTGCATGGTATTCCTATGTATATTATATTTGATAGATATTCCAAGATGACTTATAGGTTTTGGAATAAGTTGTTTGCAAGGTTGGGTATAGAGTTGGCCTTCAATACAAGTGATCACTCACATACACATGGATAGACAAAGAGGGTCGAAAGGTTTATTAAGGACATGTTGAGGATGTACGTTATGCATTAGTAGAGAAAGTGGGAATATCATCTTCCACTAGTTGAGTTTACTGATAATAACGGGTGATAGGAGTCACTACAGATGAGTCTATTCGAGGCACTCTATGGGAAAATTTGTAACGCTCTTATCAGTTGGAGTGATCCAGTGAAAATAGTATTGATTGGACCAGACATGTTGGCAGAGATGGAACAAGAAACATGGGTTATCAAGAAGAATATAAACACACCATGAGATAGAAATAAGAGTCATGAAAATTAACACATGGTATTTAAGGAATTTCAAGTTGAGGAGCATGTGTACTTGTGCATCAAGCCCAAGAGTAGTTCCTTGTGTATTGGATCATGTGCCAAGTTTGCACCTCATTATTGTAGGCCTTTTGAGATCCTTGAGAGGATTGGACTAGTGGCCTACAAACTTGAAATGCCTCTCACAAGGAATTTACATGATGTTTTCCATATAACATTTCTTAAGGATTATGAGAAATATGTTTATCATTTGATTGACTCATTTGTATTTCACGTAGAGCTAGAAGTCTCATTCTAGCCAGAAACTCAGTGCATTTTTCAGTGAAAGATGTTCATGCTCCGGAATTTGGAAAGTTAAAGTGCAATACACTATCAAGTTAAATTTGATCATAAGGGCATGTGTATGTATGTAAATACAGCATCGAGTTGTGTTATAAATATCTAATAAGAATTATGGTGTTCATGATATGTTCGTTATGTCTTCAGAAGTATGATGTGATGAAAATGTTGCATTGACTTGTGTTTTAAAGTTCAATGGGAAGCATGTATTTTTCCAGTTTATAAGTGTAATTCAACACCGAGGACAATTTTTCATCAAATCGATGGGTTTATAAAAACCCCTATTTTCTTTCCTATGCAAATAAAATAATAACTGAAGGTCATGGGACACATACTCCAAGCTGAATGTTGGGAAAAACGTAGTGATGGTGATCACTGGTGATTAATTAATGGCTATGGAAATTGGGAAAGGAATTGGCAAAGGAAAAGTGGAAATAATTGGCATTTTATTTATGAAAATAAAGGAAAATAGGAGAAAAGAGAGATGAAAGGTCACGATATTTCATGTCAGGAAAATTGAAATAAAAGTGAAGGAAAATGAAGAAAATAGAGGCCTTAATGGTAAAAATATTTCTAAGGGAGAGTTCGAAATTTTTTGTCAATTGTAGCTTGGAGATCTCTTCTATTCTCACACTCTCTCATCTGCTTGCACACTTACAATTTCCTTGGAGCACTTTATCATATATTGAATTTTGAGAAATAAGGAAAGGGAACAAAATAAAAGACAAGGGGACAATGAGATCAAAAACTACATCCAGATTTCTTTGTAGGTTACAATTTTCATGTATAATCTCCTTGTTGATTTATGAATGCCTAGTATATGCATGTGATTATTGGTTATGATATGTCATTGGCATGGAGGATTTCCTGGATTGATATTGGTTTTTCGTTGCCTTTCCATTTCCTGGATAGACATGGTGTTGTGGGATTTTTCCACCTTCTGTTTTTATGATTGGTGCTTCTAATTCTGTATGGTTGTGGGTTGGAACAAATGCTATGGAAGACCTGGAAAAACTTGGATTAAGTTACTAGTCCTAGATCATAGGTTGAAAAAATGCTTTGGAGAAATGGGTTGGTTGAGTTACTAATCCTGAAGTGACATTGTTCAAACACTCTGAAGCCCTAAAATGTTGTGGGTTGAGTTATTTGTTCCTAAAGACCCGTAGAACTTGGGTAGAGACTGGTTTTTTTGGTGATATTGATTTCTGACCATGAGGTGGAGTCACTAGTTAAGGGTTGAGGTGGTTTGGACTCTGGAAGTTCTGGTTTGGTTTTGTGTGGTTTATTCAATGAAATCCCACATTCATGCTGGGAATATGGCACGAGGGTGATTTGATGAAAGAGAGATTTGGTTCAGCCAAATCTATGGTTGGGTGGTACATGGAAGTCCTTCACATTGTTGGTAATTTCATATGTTAATAAGAGTTATTCTTCTTCAAGTGCCAATATGTGTCACGGAGTGTTATCCATGCTATGAGGTGGAAAGTCATGTCGAAGAGTGCTAAGGTGTGTTGGAGAGTGCTAATGCGTGTTTTGTTCTCTTGCTTCATATTTAATGTAACAAATCCACTTACCACAATATTTATTTTTATAATTATAGTATAATTAATTACGAATTATGCTCTTGTCCTTTTGTCACTATTTCGTCAATTTTCGACGAAATTATTTTTATACTTCGTCATGCGTTGAGACGAATTTTGTGGTTATAATTTTTGAACTTGATATTTGAAAAATCACCACTTCTTCTTGATTACATCTCTATCATCGTTATCCTCATATAATTTAGGTGCCGACGATTATCCTCTTTATAACCTTAATTGTGAATAAATGTAGTAATAGGAATTCCTCACTATTATGTTACATTTATCTATCTTATATATTCAATCATTTTCCCCTCATGTATTTATTGATTAATACACTTAGTCTCATAATTCTAAAATTATATTTTTTGTCTATCTTAAGGAATTCCCTCTTATTGTAATAGAATCTAACTTATAACTTTATGAAATTTAGGAATTATTCCATTATAATATTCAGTAGGGGAATTCCTTTGAATTCCTCATACTATAGTTGAAATTACACTAAATGTTAAAGTTCTAGCATTGTGGTTATTAGAACGTAACCTTTAGGCAATCATTATGAGATTTCATTTGAAGAATATTGTATGTTTTTCATTTCATATGAACTAAATCGAATATTATAATTCGATGTTAAGCATACTATATCAGTAATTATGTATCTCCTTTCGGTTTACATAGTCCAACATTAACGTTGTCCATCCTCTATTGATAGTATACACCCTTATACATTTATAACTTTATGAGTTGTAAAAAAATTAAACCACTTAATAATAAATCATTCGTATTCCTATCATTTTAATTTGAAATTACCATAACCATATCTTGTATTCAACCCTTAATACATACTCGAATCCCACAAAATGAATTCGATTGTTAATACTTTGGTTACACATATTGTAAGAGTAGTTAATTATTCAACTTTGTATGTCATTGGGATACCTTAATGATTTTCACTGTGAATTAATTATGTTATATTCTAGTTCGATAAAAAAAATTACATTTGGAATTGACGTGCCCATCACATCTCAATTCATAATTTAGTGATATATTTGTCGTATGTTAATACTCGAAGCAACGATATACAAAGTTTTTTGGGTTTGAAATTTAATTTTTCGTAATTGTATCGTTACCTAAAATCCAACCTTAGGATTTTTCCACTTTTATTGTACATTTATGGTTAATGTGCTCACATGGCTTATCAACCTTCCTCACCTCGATGCCCTCCACGTGGATGGTGTGAAATATTTCATATTATTTGGAGGGATTTATTCTTATGCAACCCTAACTCGCCTCTTTGGGTTTTCATAGTTACTATTTTTTTTTGTTTGAATCTACACTTGGCTCGCCCCATGTAGCCTAGTCTTTTTATTTTTCGTTGCGAGAAATTCACACAGAGAGGAGATTAAAACTCCATGATCACGTCTACCACACCCATGATCACGAGGCTAAAAGGCTCTATCTCCGATCAAGTCAACACTTCTCTATGTTTATGTTGCCAGCAATGTTTCAAATTTTATTTTGACTATAAATCCTTTACGTTTTTCGATTTTAATTCCATTTATCCTTGGTCGGATACTAACGTCCTTATTGTTTTTTTATTTCCCCGGGAGAGCTTTTAATTAGAGTCTATATAGATTTATGTTCATCAATTTCCCACATTATATAGGTAAGGTATTGGGTTTATTTAGACACTACAAACCCCAATTTACTTCTGTAAGTTTGGTTTTTTTATATTCCAACTCTTACGACGTTAATTAAATTTTTCGCAGTTAACAAATGTCGCAAAGGGGTTCCTCTACCCTTTATTGACCATAGCGTCCCGGGTAAGATGATTTCATGAAGTCCAAATCGTTTTTTTTGAATCGCCTTCTTGTAGCTCGTTGAGCTTGCGTATCACTCACTAGGCCCACCATTTACATTGGGATTAGAATTTTTCGAGGTACAAAGTTGTTGGATAACTTTTATTATACTTTTCACTTGAGTCCCATTTACATTCGGGAAGTTTCTCCTATTTTCATTTTAATATTTCTTAATTGTTGAGAGAAACATGATCTGTACAAAAAATGCTCGATGTATTCAAGTGAAACTTCTCTACATTTTCATACTTATGCATTTCCCCCCCATTTTTTTCATTTTTTTAGAAGACTGGAATTTACATTAGTTGTAATTATATTGTTTTCTATTTTCTACTTTGGTTCCTATCTTCGCTTAGGGAGAGATTTATGTATTGAGTTTTCTCATCCTATTCGAACGAGATGTTCTAGAAATTCTAGTTTGACTTTTCGTGGTTTGAGTATAAGGTTAATGTAAAATTTATAGTGTGTATAGGAGAATCATTTCTCAAAAGTTAATTTAAATTCAAAATATCCTAGTGTATTACGATTTCTCTTAAATGCGATAATCTTCCACATAGAGTGGAATGTGACTCGTATAATTCTCATTACATCAATTTCATTTTTCACCAATTTCGATCGGAAGTTAGAGTTATTAATTTTTTTAATAATTTATTCACAAGTGTGCCCAAATGGTACTTCATAGTTTTCCATATACTTCCATATAGAAGTGATAAGAGTAAAGTTCAAAGAGTAAGATAGAGAGGTAACAATTGAATATTCTCGGGATTTAATAGTATAAAAAATTTCTACCTATTTTGTTAATTCCAATTTCTATAAAAAATAATTGTTTCTCCTCAATGATATTCATAGAATTATATTTATAGAATTTTACAAATTATTCCTTTAGGAAAGTACCGGGAATTTTAATTAGTTACCTCACTAATAGAATGATTTATTTTGCAAGCTCTCCTTTCTATCTTCTAACACCCTATCCCATGGATGTTCATGCTTCTACTTTCCCTCATGCAAGTAATTTCACTTCCATGCTTTTCCATCAAGTTATTTATTAGAGTGTATTTACTTGTATGTTTCTAAATGATTCTGATTCGATTCCTTATTTGGATACAAGAATTATGCTGACATTTCCCCTTTTACTAGTAATTAAATTAATATTTAATTTATTATGCTTACTTTCTTAGATTTCACATAACTTAATTAATTATCCTCATAGTTAGATTGTAGCAAATTGTATTATGTTTTATTGTTCGAGGTACTATACCTTGCACAATTTATTTCTCAGGCAATATTTTTTATGCCTCCCACAAGCATTGAAAAAACTCAGTTTTTCTTCCTCTTATGTACAAAGTTGGTCGATAAAAAGCTGTAGAGTTCAATCCACCGAATTCCAGGACAAATATTCCTATGTAAAATTTGTACTTAATATAGAGATAAATTTTCTACGCTTAATGTACTATGGAAAGTATATCATAATAAATTTTATCAAGTATTTTATACCGAAATTCCATGATAATTTCTCTTTGTATAAATTTTGTATGGATACTTGTAACATTCTCTAGTACCGAAATACATATATGAGATTTAATTTCTCGTTTTTCCATATAAATGAATAGAAATAATTATGTACGAAGATGAAAGTAAGATCAAGATATAAAAACATATTTCTTCAAGATTCTCTCGATATCTCTTGGTGTATTTAGGTTTCTATTTCCTTTTTGATATCCAGAATAGTTCGATTAATCAACTCTACTATCATCCTGCTCTAATTCGCATAATGTAATTTCGAATTGAACACATAATTCCTCACAACCTAACAACGTACTTAGACCCTCATAATTGGGTTTAGAATTTTTTGTGTGTTGGTTAGTAACTTAATCTCCCTATGTAACTATACAAAACTACACTATTTTCACCCTAGTTATGTTTTTTTTAAATACATCGGACTATAAACTCAGTAAAATCAATATAACTACTTCCGCATATATATAAAATTTCACTTATATTTCGTATAAACATCATTCTTCAAATTTATCATTCAAATCATAAAAATATAATAATTTTCCATAATTAAATTAATCGTGCATACCAATTAAGGTAAGACTATTTTCCACCCAACCTTGAGCTTTATCTCCACTCTACTCCCCCCGAGCGAAGATCACTTCCTCCAAGGCGAGAAAACCTCTTTCTACCCCAAAATGGATTATTTAAGCCTTCTTTCACATCAGCTTGCTCCCATAACCGCGGCAGCTAATTGGGATGATATTTTCCTTTCTCGCCTAGGATTTTCCACAAAAGTACTTTAAAACTAGTTTTTTCCTCTTTCTAGTTTTATTCCACCTCTTCCAAGTAAATTTCCACTTTATCGAGGTATGTTTTAGATTTT
This sequence comes from Pinus albicaulis, assembly GCA_034641835.2. Lineage (NCBI taxonomy): Eukaryota > Viridiplantae > Streptophyta > Pinopsida > Pinales > Pinaceae > Pinus > Pinus albicaulis. Next base: position 25,459 of record JAXQQM020074215.1, on the reverse strand, counting down.
TATCTCCAATATAATATTTTCATTTTAATTCTTTTTTTTCTTCAAGGATTTTTGGAGAATTTGGGAAAGTCTTTGGAATCTTATCCATCCTCATGGACTTGAATTCCCGATCTCTATTTACTCTATTCTTTTCACAATGATTAATTTTCATATTTATTAAATTAAACTTTAATTTATGTCTACATATAACTTTCCTATAGGTCCATTCAAGATTTATAAGTTTTAACTGCCTAAAATAAAATCAGTAAAATTAAGGATACTACATATTCCCCTCTAAAAACTCGAACACCATCCTCGGTGTTTCAAAATATTTAGTTGATTTCTCTACCGAGGATGGATATTCCTCTTTCATCTCATCCTTTTTCTCCCCAAGTAGTTTCCCTCAAAGGTAAAGTGCATCCAATAAACTTTTACCCTAATTCATGTTATACTTTGGAGTTTGATTTCTTCCTCGCTTCCATCTAAGAAGTATATCTCGGGAAGAAATTTTCATCCCTCGTTTCTACACTCGTTCATAGATCATATTAATTGACATGAGTAGAGTCACCTAAATACATTTATAATAATGAATCGGGGTAATACTCCGAACTTTAATATGTCTTAATAGAAATCACTTTGTAGTAAGACTTCTAATGGTTAAAAGTAGTATAGTGCTGATTTAGCACGCATTACTAGCACATATCTGTACATTTACAAGGCTTACTCCTCAAGTACTCATGGTCGCCCACTTGGAATTCTCTATGCATTCTTTTCACCTCTACACATCTTCTCAAATGGGATTCCATTTAATCAAAAGTGTATCATTTCGTGTTATGAAAGTTTCACAAAAAAATTTACATCTTAGTTAGAAGCTTACTAATTTGCATTAAAAAGAAACTCGCCATATGTAGTTTTCCCAATTGAGGTTCTGTCCTTTTGTTCATTACATACACTGACAACATGTATTTAAAATTTGGATTGATTCTTTCAACATGTCCCAGCCGTTGACAAGTAGTAATAAAGTTCAGCTTTGGTACTCTTTTTTCCCCGCAACACGCTTTTTCAAAAAATCTAATTGCAATTAACCTTGTCAACTTTGTGAGATATAATCAATCTTGGAACTTCATATTAGTTCACAATTTATTTCGTGGAAACATTGACTACTTGGAGCATTGACCAAGGTAGCTTGTACCGGTAAGAAGTATGCAGCTTTAGTCAACGTGTCTACAACCACCATTATAGAATCATGTTGGTATTTAGTTCTTGGCAACTCAAAAGATGACAAAATATATGGAAACTGCTTTCCCACTTCCATTTTGGAGTAGGTAAAGGATTCAACAATCCTCGTCGGTTTTTTTAATCGTATAATTTTACCTATTTACATTCCAAACATCTAGAAAAATAGTTAGCCACATGTTTTTTTCCTACCTGGCTAAAACATATTCTTTCTCAAGGCTGAAATAAATTTCCGATACCCCCAAATGTCCCGCATAGGGTTGTTTATGGTACTCATCTAAAATTTCACATTTTAATGAGCTCGCATTTGGGATGTACAACTGCTTTTTTTATAAAAAATTTAGCCCTCTCTGGTTTTGATTATATCCCAATATTTCAATATTCTGAAATTATTATTCAAGTTTTTCATAGTTAAATCTTGATTCATTACCTCTTGTATCAATTCTTAAATTTCAAAATTTTCGTTACTCCCGGCGCTATTCAAATTTGAGGACCATTCCTACTCAAGGCATCCGCAATCTTATTTTTCTTTTCCTTTAGTATGCTTGATTTCTATGTCAAAATCATTAAGGAAAGACAACCACCTACCTTGTCTAGCATTTATACTAGGTTATGTGCTAAAAATATTCAAACTTATCCGAGCTCGTCATCAATACAAACTTCTTTCGTCACGTATAATGTCTCCAAATCTTCAAAGAAGGTATTATGGCGAAACCTAACTCTATGTCATACAAAGTGTAATTTACTGCACATGTTTCTAAAATTTTTCTTGACTCTTATGTTATGAGTGACTTTTCTTTCAATAATACCCCTCTTAATCCTTCTCCACAAGCATCCGTACATATTAAAAATTATTTATTTGGATTATCAATCTTCACAATAGGAGCAGTTTGTTAGTTTAACTTTTAACTATTCAAAAACTATGTTGACATTTTTCTATCCACTCAACTTCACTCTTTTCTTCCGTAGAGATGTAATAGCATAAGCTAAAGCCGATATTGCTTCTAGAAATCTCCGTAGTATCCCGCAATTCCTATGAATTCTCTTATGGCCGAGACATCGTAGGCACATGTCAATCCCTTATATATTGTATCTTTTTTTCCTGTTCCACTACTAATCCTTTTCTGTCATTATATGACCCGATTTCTAAATTTTATCTTTATAAAATTTACATTTGCTAATTTTGGCATATAACTTATGTTCTCTAGGTGTTTAGATGACAATTTTGAGATGTTTTTTACGTAATGCTTCATTATTAGAATATGCTAGAATGTCATTGATAAACAATAGAACAATTTTTCTAGATACTTACTCAAGCCAAAATTCATTAAACATATAAAGGCAACATGGTGACATTAGTCAACCTTAAGGTAGATATACAACCTCATAATGCATGTACCTAGCTCCGAATGTAGTATTATTTATGCCTTCATCCTTATTTCTCAGCTGATGATAACTTCTGTACATAATAATTTTTTTTAAAAATATAGTGGCTTCTTTCACTTGATCAAACAAATCATATATTCTAGGTAGGGGATATATGTTCTTTATAGTTAGTTTATTCGCGTCTGTATGGAATCTATACACATTCGGAAAGTGCCATGTTTATTTTTAACAAACATCATAGGTGCTCCCCATGGAGACACACTTGGTCGGATATAAGTTTTGTCCAGAGAACTCTTGTTCTTGAAATTTCAATTTTATCAACTGTGGGGTACTCATTCGTATGGTGCTCTAGAGACGGTGTAACTCTAGTTATTAATTCATTTTTCGTAAATCCGTTTCTGCTTTAGGAAGATATTTCATTTGGAAACACATGTTGGAATTCTCTTATTACTATTAACTTGTCTACAGTTTTATTTTTTTGGTTTGTCTGTCCCATTTACTCCATTTGTACAACATGTACTTGGCAACCTTTCCTTGTTGTCCTTTTTTTTAAAAACTATAGTGATGAATTTTGTTTGATTGATAGTGGTCCGGGTTTTCTTTTCACTATCACTAGTTTTCCCTCACCATATATACAATGAAGTGTTTTATCTAAGAAATTAACTATTGCTTTATGTTTTTCTAACCAGATCAATTCTACTAATACATCCTAGGACCTCCTCGTAAAATATTTAATTTTAATTCAGTTTCATACCTATTTAAATTTATAGCAATATTTGGTAACTTATGCGCCACTTTTCTTGTTTTTCTTGTAGTCAACCGAATTAACCATGCTTGTTGAAATTTTTTCCGATCTTAATTTGCACTTTTCCACCATCTCGTGTACTTAAATAGTTTAATTTTTTCTCCTCGATTTATCAAACGTAGTAAAACAAGTTTTTTAGCAATCATACCTTCAATTTCCTATTTTTTTTTAACCTCTTCTTTCGTACTAATATATTATATCATTCTACTCGATATAATGTTTTAATTTGAATTCCGTTTCGTATGCCTCTAAATTTTTCTACAATTGCAAGATTATTTTCGTGTGTCTTTTCGTATTTGACTATCCGTACTAACCATATTGATTTGTTTTTGTTTACAATTTATATTTTCTTTGTAAACTCACTTAACCAACTTCTCTTCCTAGATTTATCAATTCATTGGAAATTTGTTCGGAATTGTCCTCGTGCGAACCATCCGATGGGATTCCACAACACCTCAACACTTTTACTGTTCTTTTGTTTCCTTGTTTTGCCATTATTACCTCTATCATTGAAGTATATAGACTTGCAAATTTGATTTAGAGTCTTCTCAATTAGTGGTGTTTCCATTCCACACTTGTATCACTCTAGATTCTTCCTACCGTAGTTAACTTTACACCCGAAATTGGTAGATTTCTAAAATGTTTAAATTTTTTTCCCATTATTTTTATTTAGAAACTCGAAGGTGTTTTCTAAATTTGGGAGCCGTGATTCCTCATCCTTCTCCTTTTCTCTTTTTGGGATTAGGTCTAGTCGCTTCCCCCATCCTCGCACTCCTTCCGAGTGGTTTCAACTTCTTCTCTCTTTCTTTAGGTCTTCACTTTCATGACTAGACCTTGAGGTTAATTCCTCAACCTCCTTTGTCTTCTGCTAGCTTGTAGAAATTGTTCGTTATTGGTTCCGAGATGAATCCATTTTTGTTGCATTTCCTAGAACATATCAAGCACCCCGAACATTTTGATCCGTGGATTTCCCTCACCACCCGTATCTAGATACTTGCTCTTCCCCCTTCGTTCATGGTTTTAGTTGTACTTTTTTTTTACTAATTCACTACACTTAAATAAAATCAGTGTATTTTTTTTTCCAAAAAAAATGATTTACCGCAGCAAAATCTGGGATTTTCTTAATTTCCCAGTGTGAGGACACATATAGGCCCAAAGATGTGCTTTCAACATGGACTCGATACCATCTCTAACAAGTCCACTTACCACAAATATTTTTTTTCTTTTTTCTAATTATAGCATAATTACTTAATTGGTGAAATTTATCCTCCATCTTCGTCACTTATTTGATGAATTATGTTTTTTTGTCCATTCGTCACTATTTCGTCAATTTTGGACGAAATTCTTTTGATACTATTGTCATGTGCTTAGATGAATTTTGTGGTTATATTTTTCGTATTTCGATAATTTCTACAAAATCACCACTTATTCTTGATTACATTCTATCCTCCTTATCCTTATATAGTTTGGGTTCATCTTATCCTCTCTATAACCTTAATTGTGAATAAATTTAGTAATAGGAATTCCTCACTATTAGGTTACATTTATCTATCTTATATATTCGATAATTTTCCCCTCATGTATTTATCGATTAATACACATAGTCTCATAACTCTAAAATTATTTTTTTGTCCATCTAAAGGAATTCCATTCCCCTATTATAATAGACTCTAACTTAGAAATTTATGAAATTTAGGAATTATTCCCATTATAATGTTCGATAGGAATTCCTTCAAATTCCTCCTAGTATAGATGTAAAATTACACTTAATGTTAGTGTTCTACCATTGTGGTTATTACAATATAACCTTTAGGAAATCATTATGAGCTTTCATTTGAAGAATATTATATGTTTAACATTTCATATGAATTAAATCCAATATTATAATTCGACGTTAAGAATACTATATCAATAATTATGTATCTCCTTTAATTTTACATAGTGCAACATTAATCACTGTCTGAAACTCTAGTGTTAATAGAATACACCCTTAAACATTTATAACTTTATGAGTTGTAAAAAAATTAAACCACTTGATAATAAATCATTCGTATTCCTACCATTTTAATTTGAGACCTACCATAACCATATCTTATATTCAACCCTTAATACGTACTCGAATCCCATAAAATGAATTCGACTCTTAACACTTTGGTTACATATATTTTAACAATAGTTAATTATACAAATTCGTATGTCATTGGGCTACCTTAATTCTATTCACTCCGAATTAAGTAGGTTAGATTTTAATTTGATTAAAGAATTACGTTGGAATTGACGGCCCATCATAGCTCAATTCACAATTTAGTGATATATCCGCCATACGTTAATACCGGAAGGATTATATACTGATATTTTTGGGTCTCACATTTAATTTTTTCGTAATTGTACCTGTTGCCCAAAATCCAACCTCGAGATTCTTCCACTTTTTCCGGTATGTTTATGGTTAACGCGTTCACATGGCTTCTTAGCCTTCCTCACTCCGATGCCCTCCATTTGGATTGTGTGAAATGGAGTTAGTATTCTTTTCGAGGGATTTACGCTTATGAAACCCTAACTAGACTCTTAGGGTTTTCATTCGTTACTATTGTTTTTTTCGGCTCTACACTTGGCTTGCCCCACGCAAACTTTGGATTTTCATTTTTTTGTTGCAGAAATTCACATAGAGGAGATTAAAACTCCATGATCACGCTACCATAGGCATTATCACGAGGCCGAATGGCTTTTTCTCTAATTAGGTCAACGCTTCTTTATATTAATGTCTGACAGAACCTTTCAAATCTTATTTTAATTTTTTAAATCGTTTATGTTTTTCGATTTTAATTCCATTTATGCTTTCGAGATACTAATGTTTTTATTCTTGTTATTTCTTGCAGGCTTTTAGTTGGAGTGTATATGGATTTCTATCCATCAATTTCCCACATTCTACGTAAGGGAGTGGGTTTATTTAGACACTACAAACCCGAATTTACTTTGTGAGTTTGGTTTGTTTATATTTCCACTCTTACGACGTTAATTAAATTAGTTGCAAGTTAACGAATGCCAAAATGAGTTCGTATGTCCTTTGTCGCCATACTCTCCAGGGGAAGATAATTTACGAAGTCCAAATCGGTTTTTTTTAAATCCCGATCTCGTAGCTCGTTGAGCTTGCGTATCACTCACCGAAATTTCACCATTTACATTTGTATCATAATTTTCTGAGGACGATGTTGGATGAGTTCTATTATACTATGCACCCGAGTCCCATTTACATTCTGGGGAAGTTTCTCCTATTTTCGTTTTCACATTTCTTAATTGTTGAGAAAATCATGATTGTACAAAAAATGGTCAATGTATTCTAACCAAACTTCTCTGCATGTTCATACTTACACATTTTTCCCCCATTTTGTTGTTTTTAGAAGACCGAAATTTATATTAGTAGTAATTATATTGTTTCTATTTTCTACTCTGGTTCCTATCTTTGGTTATGGAGATTTATGTATTAAATTTTCTCATCTTATTCAAACGAAGATGTTCTAGAACTTCTAGTTTGACTTTTCGTGGTTTGAGTATAATGTTATTGTAAATTTTATACCGTGTATATGAGAATACTTCCCGAGGTTAATTTAAATTCAAAATATCACTACTCGTATTAGGATTTCTCTTTAAAGGGATACTCTTCCACATAGATTCTATCATGAATCGATAATTCTCATTACTTCGATTTTGTTTTTCATCAATTTCAATTGGAAATTAGAGTTATTTAATTTGTTAATAATTTAATATTTTCAAGTGTTCACAAGTGGTACTTCTCGTCTTTCCATATACTTCCATCTCGACATTATGAAGAGTTAATTTTGGATAGTGAGACAGAGAGGTAACAATTGAATATTATGGGTTTAATAGTAGGCAAAATTCCTAACTGTTTATTCCAATTTCTATAAAAGATAATTATTTCTCCTAAATGAGATTCATAGAATCGCATTTCTAGAATTTTCCAAATTCTTCCTTTAGGGAAGTACTGATCATTTTAATTAGTTACCTCGCTAATAAAATTATTTATTTTGCAGGGTAATGGAGGTTCATGATTCTAATCACTCCCGATATACGTAATTGCACTTCCATGTTTTTCCACCTAGTTATTTAATTAGAGTGTATTTACTTGTATGTTTCTATGATTTCGATTCAATTCCTTATTTGGATACATGAATTATCCCGCCATTTCTCCTTGACTAGTAAGGTAAAGTAATATTTAATTTATTATGCTTACTTTCTCGCATTTCACATAACTTAATTAATTATCCTCATAATTAAATTCTAACCAATTGTATTCAGTTTATTGTACGATGCACTATACCTCGTACAATTTATTTCTCGTCAAGCATCGATAGTAAGTTATATTCTCTCTATATACAAGTTGATCGATAACCTACGAGAATTAAATACACTTAAATTCCAGGACAATTATTCCTATGTAAAATCTCGTACTTAATATACGTATAAACTTTCTACGAGCCCTTAATATACTATGGAAAATACATCATAATACATTTTATCAATAATTTCTATAGAAATTCCATGAGAATTTCTCTTTGTGTAGATTTTGTATGCATACTTGTAACATCCTCTAGTACCGAAATATATATATGATATTTAATTTTTTCTTTTTTTCCATATAAATGAATAGATATAATTATGTGCGAGATGAAAGTAAGATCGTGATATAAAATCATGTTTCTTCTAGATTGTCCGATATCTCCTGGTGTATCTGTTTCTATTTCGTTTTTATTTGAAGAATAGTTCGGTTAATTAACTCGTTATCATTTGTTCTAGTTCACATAATGTAATTTTTGAATTTAACACAAAATTCCTCACAACCTAACAACAAATTTAGACCGTAATCATCGGGCTCAAAATTTTTGTCTCGTGGTTACTAACTTAATATGTCTATGTAACTAGACGAGAACTACACTATTTTCACCCCTGGTTATGTTGTGTTAAATACATCGTGACTATAAAATATAAAATTAGTATAACTAATCTCCATATATATATAACATTTCACTTGTCTTTCTATATACACATAATTCTTTGAATAAATCATTCAAATCATAAAAACAGAACAATAATCCGTAAAATAAATTAACTCATGCATACCACTTAAGGTAGGACTATTTTCTACCCAACCTCAAGCTTTATCTCCATAGCTCCCCCCAGCAAGAGATTACTTCCTCCAAGGTGTAGAAAACCTCTTATATACCCAGGAATGGCTTAGTTAAGCTCTGATTTCCCTATTAGATTGTTGTATAACTTCTTCCAATTAATAAGGATGTTGTTTTTCCTTTTTACCTAGCCTTTCCTTTTGTTTTTTCTAGAAAAGTACTTTAAAACTAGCTTTTCCCTCTTTCTAGTTTTATTCCACCTCTTCCTAGTAACTTTCCACTTTACTCGAGGTATATTTTATATTTTTATCTCCAATATAATATTTTTAATTTAATTTATTTTCTCCATGGATTTTTGGAGAATCTAGGAAAGTCTTTGGAATCTTATCCATCCTCATGGGACTTGAATTCTTGATCCCCTATTTACTCTAGTCTTCGTACAATGATTAATTTTCATATTTATTAAATTTGACTTTAATTTATGTCCACATATAACTTTCCTATAGGTCGATTCGACCTTTAGAACTTTTAACTACCTAAAATAAACATAGAAATTTGGGGATATTACATATTCCCCTTCTAAAATAGAACACCATCATTGGTGTTGCAAAATACTTGGTTGATTTCTCAACCAAGGATGGATATTCCTCTTCATCTCATCCTTTTTTCTCCCAGACAGCTTTCTTGAGAAAGGTAAATTTCATCCACTACACTTTTACCGTGCTTACCGTGTATACTCTAGAGCTTGAATTCTTCTTTCGCTTTACATATAAGAATTATGTCTAGAAGAATTTTTCATCCATGTTTCCACCTGTTCACGTATCATATCAATTGACATGAGTAGAGTCACCTATATACATTTATAATAATGAATGAAGGTAATAATCCGAACCTTTAATATGTCTCAAAGAGAGTCACTTTGTAGTAAGACTCCTATTGGTTCATAGTAGTATAGTGCTCATTTAGCACAACTACCAAAGACATACTATAATTTTGTGAGGCTTAGTCCTCAAGTACACATGGTCACTTAGTTGGAATTCTCTGTGAATTATTTTCCCCTCCGCACATCTTCTCAAATGGGACTCCATTTAATCGAAATGTAGCATTTCATGTTACACAAGATTAACAAAAAAAATAAATCTTAATTATAAGCTTACTAATTTTCATTAAAATAAACTCGCCATATGCAATTTTCCCACTTGAAGTTATGTTGTTTTGTTCATTACATACACGCAGAACATGTATTTAAAATTTGGATTGATTCTTTTAACTTGTCCAACCTGTCGACAAGCAATACTAAAGTTCAACTTGGTACTATTTTTCTCCGTAACACAATGTTCAAAAACCTAATTGCAATTAACCTTGTCGACTTTTGTTAGATATAATCAATATTGGAACTTCATATTAGTTCACAATTTCTTTTCTTGGACACATTGAGTATTTGGTGTTGCGAGAAAAGTAGCTTGTACTACTAAGAAGTGTGTAGTTTTTAGTGAATGTGTCTACAACTACCATTATAGAATCATTTTTGGTATTTAGTTCTTGGCAACCCAAAGTGATAAAATCTATGGAAAAAGTTTGACACTTCCATTTTGGACTAGGTAAGGGATTTAAAAATCTCGTTGGATGTCGATGCTCTACTTTTTACCTATTTAGATTCTAAATATCTCGCTAAATAGTTAGCCACATCATTTTTTCCTACCTAGCCAAAAAATATTGTTTCTCATGGATGAAATCAATTTTTGATACCCCGATGTCTTGCATAGGGTCGTTTATGATACTCATCTAAAATTTCATGTTTTAATGAGCTTAGATTTGGGATATACTATTGTGAAACCAACCGCAAAAATAGAAAAAGAGAGATCAATGCCTTAGAAATCAGCTCACTTCAAGGGGGGAAACCTCCAATACATTACATAAATGAACAATTCTTTGGATGATACAAATGACCAAAACCTCCTTTTATATATAGGAGACCATGGGGCCACAATATAATCCTAGCTAGCCTAACAATAATAATTTAATGGCACAATAATAAGAATATGGGGGTTACAGGGTACAACAATAACAAGAAGGGGACTACACTAACAATAATAAGGGGATACAATAGTATTATAGGGAACCTAACATGCCCCTCTCCTTCAAAAAAAGTGTTACCCTCAATGATTGATTATTTATATATGCTTATATATAAAATTATCATCCTCCCATGTGGAATCTTCAATGAGTAAGTTCTTCCACTTGTTGAGATACTCGAAATTGATCGATTTGGTAGTGTTGAGTTCTTGTTTCTGTGACTCGCTTTAGAACTTCTTTTCATACATGTTGATCTTCTATTGCTTCATTCAATTTTTTCACCAAAGTTGGGTTGTCCTTTGAGAGTTGGAGAACTTGTTGTTCATGCTCGATGTGATCTTCCACTATTTTATCATCCATATTAGTTTTTCATTTGATCCTTCAAACCATCCTACTTAGCCTCCATTTTTTGCTTTTTAAACGATCTATGTCATCTTTTTATTTCTCTTTTGTAAGATCAAAATTTGTTTCACGTGGTACCGCAATTTTTGATATCTCATACTGCAATTCTTCCTCTTCATGCATCAAATTATAGATTTTTGAAGGCCTTTTTTCTTGCTTTTTGAGGAGCTTGATATTGAAACTCAATTATCTCTATGATTTTGGATCTTCAATATATGAAATTCGGCCCCTATAGTATTTCTATGAATCTTGTTTCAAATGCCATAGGTATGACCTCCGGTTTGGATTCTTCAAGCCGAAGTTATGCCCAATCTCTCACAATGACCTAATTATGGGACTCGGTTCAAGAGGAGAAAACTTGTATGACGTGCCATGTGTCATTGTTTCTTCTTTCAGTATTGAAATTGATATAAAGGAAACTAAACTATGTGTACTTGCGTCACATTTTTACGTAATTCCAATCCGACTCTCGCAGATAGAGTTATGATTCTTTTCCCACTAGTTACCTCTTTGAGATGAAATTCAGAGCTCCCGAAAAGCCTTACCTTCTACAAATCATATCTGCGAAAATATTGCGAACTAATTTCCGAAATTTTTTTATAGGAGGTTACTATGGATTTCTGCTTCACTTTATAAAAATTTTAGCTTTTCCCGAACCTTCGTACAAAAGAAATTTATAGCGAAAATGCGATGATGACCTGGTTTAGGGGAAAGTTGAGAGCTTCGAAAAATCACGAACTTCCATAGATCATATCTCCAAAAAACTATTGTGAACGAAGATCTAGAATTTTTACAACAGGTCCTCGAGATTTTCCCCTCGCTCTCGCTATACACATTTCAACATCCGAACCTTCATAGAAAAAAAAGTTATTTAAAAAAATTCCATGATGACCCATTTGCAATAGCGAAACCCTAGAATCCAAAGCTCCGATACCAAATGTTGTGAAACCGCTCCAAAATAGAAGAAAAGAGAGATCAACGCCTTAGAAATCAACCACTTCGAGGGGGCAACCTCCAAAAAATTACATAAATGAACAATTCTTGGATGATAAAAATGACCAAAACCTCCTTCTATATATAGGAGTCCATGGGGCCACAATATAATCCTAGCCGAGCTAACAATAATAATTTAATGGCACAATAATAAACAATATGGGTGTTACAGGGGGGGACACAATAATAACAATAATGGGGTTACACTAACAATAATTAGGGGATACACTAGTAATACAGGGGACCTAACATGTACAATCTATTTTTATAACAATTTAGCCCTCTCTAGTTTTCAAGTATATCCCCATATTTCAAGTATTATGAAATTTTTCTTGGAGTTTTTTCATCGTTAAATCTTGATTCATTACCTCTTATAAAAATTCTTCAATTTCAAAATTTGCACTACTCCCAACACTATTCAACTTTTAAGGAGCATTCCTTCTCAAGGCATTTGCAATATTATTTTCCTCTCCTTTAATATGTTTGATTTCTATGTCAAACTCATTAAGGAAAGACAAACGCATAGCTTGTCAAGCATTTATATCAGTGTTGTGTGATTTTTGAGCTCATCCGAGATGTCATAAATACAAAATTATTTCCTAATAGATAATGTCTCCACATCTTCAAAGCAGTATATTCTAGCAACTAACTCTCATGTCATACACGATTGTAATTATGCTCATGTTTCTAAAAATTTTCTTGACTCATACGTTATGAGTGAGTTTTCTTGCAATAATACCTCTTAATCCCTTTTTTCCGCACAAGCATTTGTACATACTACAAATTCTTTATTTTCATTTGCAATATTCATGATAGGAGTAGTTGTTAGTTTAACTTTTAATTGTTCAAAACTATGTTGACATTTTTTGTCCACTCAACTTCAATATTTTCCAATGTATAGATGTAATAGGATAAACTAAAGCTCGAAATTCCTTCTACAAATCTCCTATAGTATCCCGCAATTCCCATGAAGGCTCTTATGGTTGAAACATCGCAGGGACATAGGACAATCCCTAATAGATTATATCCCTTTCTAACATTACATGGCCCAATTTCTAAATTTTGTCTTTATAAATTTTACATTTCCTAAGTTTTGCATAGAACTTATGTTCTCTAAGCGTTTATAAGACAATTCCGAGATGTTCTTTTATGTTCTTCTTCATTCATAGAATATAATATAATATCATTAATAAAAACTAGAACAATTTTGTCTAGATAGATACTCAAGCCACTATTCATTAAACATATAAAGGTAGCAGTGTACATTAGTCAACCCAGAGGTAGAAATACAACTTCATAGTGCCTCGTATCTAGTTCTCGAATGTGGCCTTATTTTTGTCTTCATTCTTAATTCTCAGTTTGTTGACAGCCTATAATTAATTCTATTTTTTGAAAATATAGTGGCTTCTCTCACTTGATCAAAAAAATCATATATTCGCAGAGGATATATTTTCTTTATAGTTAGTTTATTAAGTTGTCTAAAATCTATACACATTCTCGAAATTTCCATCTTTCTTTTTAACAAACATCTCAAGTGCTCCCCATGGAGACAGACTTGACCGAGATATAACCCCTGTTCAACAACTCTTATTGTTGAAATTTTAATTTTATCAACTCTGTGGTACTCATTATGTATGGTATTCTAGAGACAAGTGTAGCTCGAGTTATTAATTCAATTGAAGAAATAAATTTCTCCTTTAGGGAGACATTTCCTTTGGAAACACATCTTTGAATTCTCTTATTACTATTAACTTGTCTACAATTTCTTTTTCAGTTTGTTGTCCCAATTCCTCCACTTGTACATCATGTACTTGACAATAATTCCTTTCTCGTCCTTTTTTTTTAAACTATAGTGCTTAATTTTGTCCGATTGATATTGGTCTCCCAGCTTTTCTTTTCACTATAACTCATTTTCCATCACCATCTATACGATTGAACTATTTCATCTAAGAAATGAACTATTGCTTTATGTTTTTTTCTAACTATTTCATTCCTACTAATACATCATAGGAACCTCATGTAAAATATTTAATTTTAATTCAATTCTCATACCAATTTAAATTTACACAATCTTGGTAAATTATGGGACCACTTTTCTTCTTGTTCTAATATCCAACTAAATTAACCATGCTTGTTGAAATTTTTCTTATCTTAATTTTCACTTTTCCACCATGTGTGTACTTATATAGTTTAAATTTTCTCTTGAATTTAACAAACAGAAGCCAGGTTGTTTAGAAATCATACCTTCGATTTTAAATTTTTTTCAAATCTCTTCTTTCCTACTAATACATTATATCATTCTAATGATGGACATGTTTTAATTTGAATTATATTTTGTATTCCTCTAAATTTATCTACATTTGCAAGATTTTTTTTCATTTTTCTTTTCCTATGGATAACTCTACTAACCATATTGTTGCATTTTTTTTTACAATTTGAAAATTTTTTTAAAACTTACTTAACCAACATATGTTCTTAGATTTTTCAATTCAACAACAATTTGTTCAGTAATTGTCATGTGAGAACCATCCGATGAGATTCCCCCAACACCTCAACACTTTTACTATTTCCTTTTCTTTCCTTGTTTTATCATTATTACCTCTATAATTCTAGTATATAGACATGAAATTTTATTGAGAGTCTTCTCAATTATGTGGTGTTTCCATTCCACACGTGTATCAGTCTAGTTTCTTCCCTACCAAAGTTATCTTTTACCCTAAAATTGGTAGATTTCTAAAATTTTTTAAATTTTTTGCCGTATTTTCATTTAGTAACCCAAAGGTGTTTTTCTAAATTCAGAGCTGTGGATTCCTCATCCTTATCCTTTTTATTTTTGTGATTAGGTCTAGCTTCTTCACCATCCTCAAACCCTTCTAAGTGATTTCAACTTCTTTTCTCTTTCTTTAGGTCTTCACTTTCGTGACTAGACCTTGAAGTTAATTCCTTAATCAACCTCCCTTGATCTTTGCTAGCTTGTAGTAACGATCATTACTGGGTTCTTAGATGAATCAATTCTTCTTGCATTTCCCTCACTCTTATCCAACAACATAACATTTTGACCTAGTGGATTTCCCTCGTCACCCGCATCTACATACTCGCTCGCCCCCCTTCATTCATAGTTTTCAAATTTGTACTTTTTCTATACTAATTCATTGTACACATAAATAAAATTAGTGTAATTCTTTTTCTCAAAAACAAAATATTACTGACAGACAAAATCTTGGATTTTTAATTTATGTTGTGATGACAGATATATGCCCAATGTTTCAACATGGAATCCGATACCATCCGTAACAACTCCATAACACAATTTTTTTCTAATTATAGTACAATCACTTACTTGGTGATGTTGGAAATATGATGCGGGATGTTGTCCTTGATGGCAACCCACTTGAATGAAGATAAAGACATGCGGCCCATTGACATGTGTTGTCCTTGATGGCAATCCACTGATGAGTTATCCTTGACTTGATGGACTTGGTAAATGATGTAAATGCGATGTGATATGATGTTTGTTATTATTATGATCTTGAGTGTTGTCCTTGAAAGGCAACCCACTTGATGAAGATGGTGACAACACTTGAGATTGTGCTTGATAGAAAATATCCTTGATGAAGGAAATGCGATGTATCTACGGTGTAAACGAAGGCAATGAAGAAAGAGAATTCATCATGTGCTAATTCTATGATGAAAAAGAGTATGTCTCTAGGTATACGCGGATTGGCACAGGGGAAGTCGCGTACCTTGTGAAGAACGTCTTAAAGTCGCGTATGGGCTAAGCGCTCAAAAAGTGCAAAACCAAGGGTAACCACCCTGGTATTGACCCATTGTATTGGGTAATGATCGCCTAAATGACCCCGTCCGGATGGACATTCATGTGGTATTGTTTTGGCCCATGGTATTGAAAAAGGGGCTCATGGTATTGAAAAAGGATAAACCTATATAAGGAGAATAAATTCATTGTGCAAATCATGAGTGTGGGAGCAAGATGTCGAGCTTGAATGAATACTTCTCGTGAAGTATATGTTTGTATGGAAAGGGTAAAGGTTTGATGATAGATCTGAATCCTATGATGCACTTATGAAGAAATGATGACGGGATCTCTAGATGCGAAATGTACTTGTATTTGCTAGATGCATTTATGGAAGTGATTGGAGTCTGTGATGGCGAACATGCGAATACACGATGTAAGGGTTGAATATGAGCGGGAAGATCTGATCGGTAAAGTATGCGCACTCACCGTAATGATTGAAGATCTATACGCTTCACGCGGCGGAGGAAGCGCGTATATACGCGGCAGCCGGCCCCGAGAGGAAAGCGCGTATGCACAATGAAATATGTCGAGGTATACGGCGCGCGTTGATGTGGACGAAAGCGCGTATATACGCAACATCGATAAAGGGACGGAGAGCGTATGCAAACTAGGGTTTCTTTGAACGAGGGTATGAAGTATACGTGCGATTCTGTATGGATTACTATCGATGTTGTGTTGATAAGTATACGTTGGTGATGTATGTTTTGTGCTTAAGAGTATGGAAAGGATCCGGTATGAAAATATGATGGGAAATGTGGCACCGCAAATTGGTGTTCTATTGAAGTTGTTGGATCCAGTGTGAAAATTGATGAAACGTGGTCCATAGAGTCTTGAGGTTGTAGCCTTGATCCGGTCGTAGCTCCCTTCCGGGTGAGGTGACCGCCGAGATTCAGGGTCGTAGCTCCCTTCCGGGAGAGGTGGTAAACGAGATCGGGGTGTGCTCCCTTCCCGGAGAGAAGTGGAGGTAAGCAGTCGGGGTTCGACTCCCGGGGAGAGGTGAGTAAACGAGCGCGGGTGGGTGCCTCCGTCTTTGGTCAGTGTATTTTATATGTTGTAAGATGTTTTCTCTATATTAAAATATTGAAGAAATTTGTTTCTTGCGGCGGTGGTTTCAGCTTAGGTATCACACAAAATCACAGTGTTCATGTGCCAGTACTTTGTGTGATGGTTTATTAGGTTTGTTCTTCTTTGCACATGTTTACGGTTTATAGAACATCTAATGAATGAATAGGAATGATATAGAGTGAAGAACTAATGGCATAATTAGAATACGTGTATACGCGAGTTTTATGAAGGATATCCGCGTGTATACGCTACTTGGCTTCGGTAAGTAGCGTATGGGTTTTTAAGGAATGAAAAAGTAAAAAGTTTTGAATATGCGGTAAATGCGATTCACCCCCCCCCCCCCTCCTCGGTATTTTTCCCAGCAATTGGTATGAGAGGTGGTCCTTCTGAAGCTTGATCGCTTGAAGGAGATCGTAACAATGGGAAAGAGTGAGGAACCTCTACAACTAAATGAAAATGAAGAACTTGGGCAAAAAATACGGTCTATCATAGAACGTCTACAAGCGAGATCTTGAAGAATCAAACAAGAAGAATGCAAAGTTGAAGCGAGAAAACATATCTCTGAAAGAAGATCTCACGAAGCATCGAAGAAGAAGAATGAAGAGCTACAACAAACATGTGAAGAAAACAAATATTGGTTGAAAGAAGAGATTCTAAATGCGAGATCATCAAGTAGAAGATGTAAGAAGGAAAGAAGAAAGCATGACAAAGCAATGTCAAGACTTTGGAGGTTGAGGTAAATATTCTCAAAGGTAGAATTAGAAGAAAAGGTTAAACTTTTAAGGTTTCATGATAGTACTAATATCTTGGACAATATTACGAGTAATCAAGGTCTCTTGCTATCAAACATGGTCTTGGTTTCCATGAAACTATTAAAGGTGAATCTAGCTCACAAGGAAGTGCTAAAAATTCGAGAGGTAGACAATGCAAACCTAAAGTGTTGAAAGAGACAAAGATCAACCAACAATCAGCAGATTCTCAAAGGAATTCATTCAAGAACGTTGAATGTTTTAAATGTCATAACTATGGGCATGTTGCAGCAAGTGCAGAAGAAGAACAATTCGGCTACAAATAAAATGGTACTCTAGTTTCTTCGGGGGATATTGTTTCTCATGTAACGTGTATGGACATAAAAAGAGAAGTTGATTGCAAAAGGAGAAGATTAGAAATACTCATTATGATTCTTATGTTTATTTCTACGGCCACATGAAATGTTATTCTTGTAACAAGTATGGACATGTAGAAAAAGAATGCGGGATGAACGGATACGCAGGAAAGTGGACAATTTCGGCTTCTTGTTGGAAAGCTCAAACAAATTTGGAAAAAGAAGGAGGACCGATCGAACGTAGGGAATTCGGACTCTCTGAAGTCATCCCTTACGGAAACTTACTTCTCGATTGGTAACGGGAATGATGTGGGATACATTAGGAGATTTAGTAATATATCGTCACGGGGAGCAATGCATGACTCTCTTGGTTGATTTGATTATTCGAGGTTAGATGTATTTCGACGAGTGCATACGGAGTGTGAAGAAAAAGATAGGAACGAGAAGGTAAATTTGCGAAGGAGATGGAAGGTGTGAAATTTTCTATATTACACTTTCCATACGCGAGAGTTATATTCACAAGGAGTCGCGTATACACGCGAGTTTTCGACGGACACGGTCGCGTATGCGTGATGATAAAAGAATTTATCGATAGCGCGATGCGAGCCCGGAGAGGTCCGGAAGGGAACATCGATCGGCTGGCGATGATTGCCTTGTTAGCATTGTGCAGCGTTTATACTCATAATAATGGGGGAAATGATACATGGGTTCTTGTGTTGAACATTATGGATGAAGCCTGGTTGCTTTATGATGAAGAGCACTGTTGAGATGAAAGTCTTATAATTCGGGGAGATGAGGACAGATCATGCGAGAGATTGTTGCTGATGACGTCTTTGTTGAAGGTACTTCAGATTGCAAGCTAAGGAAGAGCATTGGTTCGGGGAAGACGTGAGGTTGAATACTAATGATTGCATTGTTGGCAATATGTTGCTTGTTCTTTGGTTTGTGATACTCATGCTCAAATGATGATGACTTGGTACATTGTTTATTATGATGAGATTTTGAGCCACGGTTGTCTTTGTACTCACACATGGATGATTTGGATGTCATTTGATTTAGAAATAAATCATGCATAGTGTGTTACTATGGTTGAGAAGATCTTTTGCCTACATATGTTACTTCATGTTAAATCTTGAAGATCATGGTGATGTTGGACCACATGAATGATTGCTTGACACTTGTAAGGATTGTTACGGTATGATAAACTTTCTTGGAAAGATTGTATTGATGCGCAAAGAATCTGAAGGCACAGTTACTAATGTGCCTTTGCTACAACCATTGGATGACGCTTGAAAACACAACTACTGCTTGTTCTATCTATCTGTAGTCTAGGGAAGCATTCAAATGTCTCGAGAAGAAAGTTGAACACTATCTTTGCCTCCTGAGAGAATCGGATACGGTTGAAATTTAGAAGATGGCTTGGGATACGCGGGTTTCAAACACGGTCGCGTATATATGCGAGTTCTTGCATAGAAAACCGCGTATGTCGATTGATGACAATTTTTTGCTTGGAGTCGGCTCTTTTCGAAGCCTGTTGCGATCTTCATTTGATATCTACGATATTGTTTGGTATCTACGGTGGTGTTCAGTTCTCATATTCTGATTTCTAATGTTTTTGATGAAGATGCCTTGATGATTTGTTGGTGAAAGTGTTCGGGATGCACAAACTAAGGGGAGCCTTAGTCATATGAAAAGGATGCATGAATGCACGGATTCGGGGGAGCATTAGTTTTCTTGAGTATAATGCATTGCGGCATTATAGTGGTTCGATATATGATCTCTCTTGAGGTCCTTTTGGTATTGATTATGAAAAGTCATATTTTTATTTTGATGAAAAGGTCTGGTTGAGACCCATGTTGTAAAATTATAATATTCGGTCATGTAAGGACTTGTCAAATTTGTAAACCCACTTGGTTGGGTAGTAGTCAATTTTGGCAAACCCTGCCCAGTTTGGGAAAATTTGAGTTGAAATGTGTAAACCCACTTGGTTGGGTACTTGAGTCTATATGTAAATCCACTGGTTGGATATTTGATGTAAGTATGAGTCTTTTGGTGATAGGAAGTTCATAGAGTCATGTACTTCATTGAAAAATATTCGGTGACATGAACTCGGGGGGAGCTTGGTCACTTCGTGCCATACATGTGGTCACGTAGAACGCTTCTTCTACATGAGGAGAAAAGGGGGTGAGTGTGTTGGTTTTTGATCACTTGTTTCCTTGATGTCAAGGGAGAGTGTGTTGGTTTTGATCTGTGGTTTTTGTCCTTTGCCCTTGATGTCAAAGGGGGAGAGTGACATGGTATTTGAATGAAGATAATGATGTGCCCTTTGCCCTTGATGTCAAAGGGGGAGAGTGACATGGTGTTTGAATGATGCCAAAAATGGAGAGAGTGACATGGCAAAAATGGAGAGAGTGACATGGCAAAAATGGAGAGAGTGACATGGTGTCATTGTATTCTTAATGTATCTATACGTTGTGGTAACCGACACCATCATGGTTGCCATCAAGTCCAAAGGGGGAGATTGTTGGAAATATGATGCGGATGTTGTCCTTGATGGCAACCCCTTTGAATGAAGATAAGACATGCGACTATTTACATGTGTTGTCCTTGATGGAAATCCAGTCGATGAAGTTGTGCTTGATAGAAAATATCCTTGATGAAGGAAATCTGATGTATCTACGGTGTAAACGAGAAGGCAATGAAGAAAGGAATTCATCTGTGTACTAATTCTATGATGAAAAGAGTATGTCTCTAGGTATGCGCGGTTGGCCTAGGGAAGTCGCGTATGCACGCGGAAAAGAACGTGCCAAGTCGCGTATGGGCTAAGCGCTCAAAGTGCAAACCAAGGAGTAGCCACCATGGTATTGACCCATTGTTAGACAATGATCCGCCTAAATGACCACGAATCCGAGATAGTTTTAGGCTCATGGTATTGGCTTTGCAGGCGCATGGTATTGAAAAAGGGGCTCATGGTATTGAAGGATAAACCTATGGAGAATAATTCATTGTTGAAAATCATGGGTATTGGGAGCAAGATCTCTGAGCTTGAATGAATACTTCTCGTGAAGTATATACGTATGGAAAGGGTAAAAGGTTTGATGATAGATGCGAATCTATGATGCACTTATGAAGAAATGATGAAGCGGGGTCTCTGGGCCAAATGAACTTGTGTGCTAGATGTTTATGAAGTGATTAGATGTGATAGGCGAACATCACAATGATGTAAAGAGTTGATACGGGCGAATCTGATCGATGAAGTATCTTTATGCAGCAATGATTGAAGATCTATACGCTACTTCGCCGCGGAGGAAGCGCGTATATACGCGGCTTATTTGAAGGAAACGCGTACTGACAGAAATATGCGAGGTATACGGCTGGCTGATGTGGACGAAAGCGCGTATATCGCAACATCAGTAAAGGGAAAGAGCGTATGCAAACTAGGTTCTTTGAAGCAAGGGGTATGAAATAGCCGATACGATTACAACTGTGTTTACGCTATACGTACGTGATGATAAGTATCATTGGTGATGTATGTTGTGCTTAAAAGTATGGAAAGTCGATGTAGAAAATATGATGAAATGCTGGCCTACAAGTGGTGTTTCTATTGAAGTTGTTGGATCTAGTGTGAAAATTGATGAAAACGTGGTCCATAAGAGGTCTTGAGGTTGTAGCCTTGATCAGGGAGGTCGTAGCTCCTTCCAGTTGTTTGGTAAATGAGATCGGGGGGTCGTAGCTCCTTCCCGAGGAAGAGGCACCGCGGTAAGCGAGATCGGGGGGTGTCGCTCCCCTTCCGGGGGAGAGAGTAGTCGCGAGTCGGGGGTTGGGCTCCTTCCATGAGAGGCCCGAGTAAACGAGCGCGGGTGGGTGCACACGTCTTTGGTGTCTGCGCCGGCCACATATGTTGTAAGATGTTTTCTCTATAATAAAATATTGAAGGGCGAGCAACTACGGCGGTGGTTTCTCCCGACTTGGGTTTCCACCTAAAAATCTTGGTGTTCATGTGTGATGCTTTGTGTGATGGTTTAATTGTTCTTCTTGCACATGTTTGCGATTTTATAGAACATCTAATGAATGAATGATGGAATGATATAAGTGAAGAACTAATGGCATAATTAGATCTACGTAGTATACGCGAGTTTTATGAAGGATATCCGCGTGTATACGCTACTTAGCTTGACAAAGTAGCGTATGGGTTTGGGAATGAAAATGTAAAAAGTTTTGAATATGCGATAAATACTGATTCACCCCCCTCTCCCCCCCTCTCGGTATTTTCCCAACGGAGTGAACTCTATCTTCCATCTTCGTCACTTATTTGAAGAATTCTATTCTTTTCCTTTCGTCACTATTTTGTCAATTTTCGGTGAACTTCGTTTTATACTATCTTCATGCTTAGATGAATTTTGTGGTTATAATTTTTCTAATTGATAATTTACAAAATCACCACTTCTTCTTTATTACATTCTATCCTCCTTATCCTCATATAATTTAGGTTTATCTTATCCTCTCTATAACCTTAATTATGAATAAAGGTAGTAATAGGAATTCCTCATATTTACATTACATTTATCTATCTTATATATTTGATCATTTTCCCCTCACGTATTTATTGATTAATACACTTAGTCTCATAATTCTAAAATTATTTTTTTGTCTATCTAAAGGAATTCCCTTCCTTATTATAATAGACTCTAACTTAGAACTTTATGAACTTTAGGAATTATTCCCATTTTAATATTCGATAGGAATTCCTTCAAATTACTCCTACTATAGTTGAAATTACACTCAATGTTAAAGCTCTACCATTGTGTTTATTAGAATGTAACGTTTAGGCAATCATTACGAGCTTTCATTTGAAGAATATTATATGTTTTTCATTTTATATGATTTAAATTGAATATTATAATCTGATGTTAAGAATATTTTATTAGTAATTATGTATCTCATTTCAGTTTACTTAGTGCAACATTAACGATGTCCACCCTTTGTTAATAGAATACACCCTTAGAAAATTATAGCTTTATGAGTTGTAAAACATGTAAACCCCTCGATAATAAATCATTTGTATTCCCACCATATTAATTTTAACTTACCATAACCATATATTATATTCAACCCTTAATACGTACTCTGAATCCCATCAAATGAATTCGACTGTTAACACTTTGGTTACACATATTTTAACAGTAGCTAAGTATTCAAATTCGTATGTCATTGGGCTACCTTAATGATATTCACCATGAATTAATTAGGTTAGATTCCAATTCGATAAAAGAATTACGTTTGGAATTGATGGCCCATCACATCTGAATTCGCAATTTAGTGATATATCTATGATACATTAATGTTGGAAGGATCGTGTACAGATATTTTTGGGTTTGACATTTAATTTTTCATAATTGTACTGTTACCTAAAATCCAACCTCGGTATTTTTCCACTTTTCTGGCATGTTTATGCTTAATGCGTTCACATGGCTTCTTGACCTTCCTCACTCTGATGCCCTCCATGTGGACGGTGTGAAACAATTAGTATTATTTGGAGGGATTTATGCTTATGCAAACCTAACTTAGCTCTTTCAGCTGTTACTATTTGGTTTTTTTTTTGGCTCTGCACTTGGCTTGCCCCACGCAACCTCGTTTTTCATTTTTGTTGTAGAAATTCATGTAGAGGAGATTAAAACTCCATGATCATGCTTCCAAATCCATGGTCATGATGCCAAAAGGCTCTGTCTCGAATCAGGTCAACGCTTCTCTGTGTTTATGTTTCTAGCAACCTTTCGAATTTGATTTTGACTATAACTCCTCTACGTTTTTTAATCTTAATTCAATTTACCCTTGCTCAGATACTAATGTCGTTATTGTTGTTATTTCCTGTAATTTTAATTGTAGTCTATACGGATTTATGTCCATAAATTTCCCACATTCTATAGGTAAGGGATTGGGTTTATTTAGACACTACAAACCCCAATTTACTTTGCGAGTTTGGTTTTTTTTTATTGCCACTCTTACAACATTAATTAAATTCGTTGTAGGTTAATGAATGACGAAGTGGGTTCCTCCGGCCTTTATTGACCATACTAAAGATAATTTACAAAGTCCAAATCTCTTTTGTTAAATCCCTTTCTAGTAGCTAGTTCAGCTTGCGTATCTATCACTAGGCCACCATTTACATTTGTATTGGAATTTTCTGAGGTACGCTGTTGGATGAGTTTTATTATACTATGCACTTGAGTCCCATTTACATTTGGGAAGATTATCCTATTTTCCTTTTCACATTTCTTAATCATTTAGAAAATCATGATTGTACAAAAAAGCTCGATGTATTCAGTCAAAATTCTTTACGTTTTCATACTTATGCATTTTCCCCCATTTTGTTGTTTTTAGAAGACTGGAATTTACAGTAGTTGTATTTCTATTTTTTCTATTTTATAATTCCATTCCTGTCTTCGGTTATGGAGATTTTGTATTAGATTTTCTCATATTATTCGAACAGAGATGTTCAAGAACTTCGAGTTTGACTTTTCAGGGTTTGAGTATAAGGTTATTGTAAATTTTATACTGAGAATCATTTGTTAGGTTAATTTAAATTCAAAATATCTCACTGTATTATATCTCTTAAATGTGATAATCTTCCACATAGAGTCTATCATGACTCAGATAATTTTTATTACTTCGATTTTGTTTTTCTCAATTTCGATTGAAATTAAAGTTATTTAATTTGTTAATAATTTATTCGCATGTGAGCACAAATGGTACTTCTCAGTTTTCCATATACTTCCATCTCGAAGTTATGAAGAGTTAATTTCAGAGAGTAAGACAGAGAGGTAACAATTTAATATTCTAGGTTTAATAGTAGGCAAAATTGCTACCTCTTTTGTTAATTCCAATTCCTATAAAAACAATTATTTCTCCTGAATGAGATTCATATAATTAGATTTATAGAATTTTCTAAATTCTTCCCTTAGGAATTACTGAGCATTTTAATTAGTTACATCACTAATAAAATGATTTATTTTGCAGGCTATCCTTTCTATCTTCTAACACCAGCCATGGAGGTTCATGCTTCTACTCACTCCTAATACAAGTAATTTCACTTCCATGCTTTTCCACCTAGTTATTTAATTACAGTGTGTCTACTTCTATGTTTCTATGATTATGATTTGATTCCTTATTTGGATAAAGGAATTATCCTACCATTTCTCCTTGAATAGTAAGGTAAATTAATATTTAATTTATTATGCTTACTTTCTCAAATTTCACATAACTTAGTTAATTATCCTCATAATTAAATTTTAACCAATTTTATTATGGTTTATTGTATAGGTATTGTACCTTTCACAATTTATTTCTCGTAAATCTGTGTATACCTCCCACAAGCATTGACTATCCGTTTTATTCCTCTTATGTACACGTTGGTCGATAACCTCCTAGAATTCAATCCACTTATTTCCATGACAATT
>JAXQQM020079348.1:0-15464 GCA_034641835.2 Pinus albicaulis | reverse complement strand
ACAGAAACGGTTATGTGATATTAATATTCATCTTGGCCTGAATGCCAGAAATCTGATTACATTGAGGATGTCTAAATCCTGATGCATCTTACTGCTAATATTGAAAATGCAGCCGAAGCTTGCAAACTTCTTCCATGACAGACAATCTAAAAATTCAATTTCAGAGATTTTCCCTAACTTAAAGATACAAACAAATTTATTTAAGAGCCAACAGTAAAACATGACCACGGACAGCTTATGGGATAGGTTCCCAAGATTCTTCCTCGTCTCTCATCTTGACCCCGGCAGAGAGGAGGGTAGCTTTATTGGCTTCAATGTCTGCCTGTTTATTCTGAGTTCTCAGCACATCATAGTAATTCAGCTTCTGAAAAGCGTTTTCCATACCCTTAATTCTGGATATCAGCCTTGCTAGTTTGAGATCCGAGGCTGGGGAGTTGGAAACCATTGCGTTTATAATGATATGGGAATCCCCTATGACATTAGCTTCACTTATATTTAAATCTTTGAGGATCTTGAGGCCTTGGTAGAGGGCCAAAGCTTCAGCTTGAACGCTGGATGAGAATCCAAGCCCCCAAGCGAAGGTATGGATTTTTCCCCAATTGGACTTACAACAACACCTCCAGCACCAGCTTTGCCCGGATTTCCCTTTGCTGCCCCATCAAAAAAGAGAGAGTGCCTTGAATGTGAATTGAGCCAGTCTTGAAGGTCAGTTTCGGACTTCCTTATTTGCCAGTCTTTGAGAGGAGGGACGTTTCTAACTGCTGATTGAAATTGCAAGTCAAGGGAAGATCCCCAAGCAATGTCCTATTGGATGAGATTGGAATCATCTTTTATATCAGTCAAGCACTCCTTTAGATGACATTTAATCTTGATTTCTAAGACCTTGTGATTCTGTTTAATATTTCTGAAGATTCTTCTGTTTCTTTCTAGCCAGATCTGCCAACAAATAACCTTAGGAAGGACAGCGCATGCGGATTTAATTAGCTGATTTTTAGAAGGGGGGCCAGGATATCTGATTGCCCAATTAGAAAAGAGATCAGCAGTGGAACGAGGGAGCAAAAAGTTGGGATCCAAATTGTGAATGAAGGAGGACCAGATCTGCTTAGAGAACTTGCATTCGAGGACTAGGTGAGTAGCAGTCTCTGCATTTTCATTGCACAGCGAGCAGATGGAGGGACCATAGAACCCTTTTTTCTGCAAGATGTCATACGTAAGGATCCTGCCGTGGAAAAGGAGCCAAGCAAAGAAGTCGACTTTGGGCCATGAAGGAAAACGCCAGACCCCCTGCCAAGGTGCAGGGTCAGGAGGGACGTAAGGCCTCTCTTTCAGCTTGTCATATCCCATGGAGACAGTGTAACCTTTGGCATTCGGCCCCCAACCTTTCACATCTTTTTTCCTCATGCGCGTGGGTGCCAAGCCATGGAGGAGGTCCAGCAGCGTGGACCATTCGAGTGTCAGGTGAGCCGGCACCTCAATTCGTTTCCACCCTGCCCAGGCAGAGTCTTTCCAAAGAGAAATATCCCACAACGAACACAACCCCTCTCTATCCATCCAGCAACGCGGCGCTCTAATGGAGGCTCTGTCTTCAATTAGGTCCTTATTCATAATTTTATCAGCCCAGATATTGATCTTTTTGCCATTTCCTGGAATCCAATAGGAGTGCGCTTTGATTAAGGGAGCAGCTTTAACATACAGTTTGAGAAAAGACGAATAAGGCAAATGGATTACATTGTCTAAACATGAGGAACGAGGACCCCTGAAATACTTTTTCCAGAGAGCCAATTGAGCCCAGCCAAGCTTGGGCGTTATGATCCTCCAAATAATCTTAGCTGCCATAGCCACGTTTTGCTGACAGAGATTTTTGAAATTTAACCCACCCTCCCTCAGAGGCTTGGAGATGGTTTCCCAACTGATAAGGGGAATCTTGTTTTCATTCTGTTTACCTCCCTTCCAGAAAAACCTCCGCATGAATTCTTCCATTTTTTTTAATATAATTGCCGGAGCGAGAAGCACAGCGAATTGAAATAGGGGAAGACTGGAGAGCACAGATTTAATAAGGACAGATTTGCCAGCAGTGTTAAGCCAGGAGAAGCCCCAGGCTTGGATCCTAGACTTGAATTTTCCCAGCTGAGGGAGCCAGTCTTTGCTTGTAGATTTCTTATGGAAAACAGGAAAGCCCAAGTATTTAAAGGAGATCCAATTGGAGGAGGCAGCAAAACCCAAACATCTAGAAATAGCGGAGAGAAATCTGGGCGAGGTGTTCCAGCTGTAGATATGACATTTGTTCTTATTTACAACGCTGCTAGAGGCTTCACTGAAGTCATCCAAAACTGCTTTAAATTTAGAGGCGGAGGAGAGAGAGGCAGCTCCCAAAAACAGAGTGTCGTCCGCAAATAGGGCATGGTTTATATTTTTTACACCTCTAGCAATACACAGTCCGTTGATATCTTGATCTTGCATCTTTTTTTCTAACAGGTAGCTGAGGACAGAGGCTTGGATGACAAAAAGCAGAGGGGAAAGAGGACACCCCTGCCTTAGCCCTCTTGAAGCTTTGAAGAAATCAGTGGCTCTTCCATTTACAAGAGGAGCGATCCAAGGCTCCGAGATGCATGCCCGGATCCATTTCATGAAATTTGCTCCAAAACCATACTTGCTCATTACTTTTAAAAGAAAGCTATGATTTACACGATCAAAAGCATTTGCTAAATCAAGTTTAATCACCATACCTTGTTCTTTTCGAAGAAGACTTGAGTGGATTGCTTCTTGAACAAGGGTGAAATTGTCCACGATTTGCCTTCCTTGAATGAAGCCTCCTTGGTTCTCCGGAATTATTTTGGGAAGAATGAGCTTCAGTCTATTTGCAATAACTTTAGTGATAATCTTGTACCCAGTATTGCATAAGGAAATCGGGCGGAATCTGCTGAAGTTGTTGGCACCTTTTTCCTTTGGTATTAGGGCTAGGAAAGCGGAGTTTGTGCTACCTCCTATTTTCTGAGCATTTTGAGACTTCTGAAACATTTTGAGCAGATCCTTTTCAACAATCGGCCAACAAACTTGAAGGAACCTGGCGGAAAAGCCATCCGGCCCGGGGGCCTTATCCGGATCCATATCAAAGAGGGCCTTTTTGACTTCGTCTTTGGTGACTTTGGCCTCAAGGATCTCATTCATACGAGGAGAAATTGCAGAAGGAATGATGTCAAACAGATCTGAGTATTGGTCCGAGTCCTTATCCTCACTATACAAGTTTTGAAAGTGAGAGAAGGCTGATTTTTTAATGTCTTCAAAATCCTTGAAGGTGGCGTTATCCTCCTTAATCTCAGAAATAGTGTTGAAGCTTTTCCTGACTTGGGTTTGTTTGTGGAAAAAGGCAGAGTTCCTGTCCCCTGCTTTGAGCCAGAGATTTCGAGATTTTAATCTCTAGTATTCTTCTTCAGCTAGGCAGGCCTTATGATAGCGTTGTTGCAAATGAGCCTCTTGGTCTAGGATCTCCTCTGTGACAATAGCGTGCTCCATATGAGATTGATGAGAGGCGAGAGAGACTTTGATGGCTTTTCTTTCTATAGCCGGGTTGGACATGGTTTTTGCCCATCGTTTTAGATCGCCCTTTACCCTTCTGAGTTTTTCCTCCCAGATATAGAAGGGAGAACCATTGACAGGCTGACTCCAACAATCTTTGACAATTTGCATGAAGTTTGATTCTTTGACCCAGAGAGGACTAAAACGGAATGGAATAGGGCCCAGGTCTGGATGGGCCAGGAGTTCAAGCTTTATAGGCTTATGGTCTGATACGCTGTTAGCAAGGATGTGCATTCTGGGTTCTAATCCTAGTAATAGAAAGGAGATTTGTATGAAAAATCTATCTAATCTGGCAGCGATATGACCAGGGCCCACTCTTTTGTTAGACCAAGAGAACTTACCAGAAGAGGGTTTGATATCTAGCAAGTCCCAGTCCTGCAGAAGATCTTCTGCCCATTCCCTTGCCGGATCACGAACAGCGCTGCCTCCTCTTTTTTCAGATGAGTGGAGCGTGAGATTAAGATCTCCAACAATAATTATATTTTCCAGATTTGCCAGGTCTGCTTGTTGCCTTATAGTATCCCAACATTCCTTTTTTTCCCCAACATTGACTGGAGAATAAACATTGAAGAGGCAAATTATTTCCTTGGTATCCAGATTTTGCATTTTCAGCAGCAACCAGTGAGTATTTCTAGCCTCAAAGGTGACTACAAATTTGTTAGGGTTCCATAGAGTGCCAATCCCTCTCGAAGCTCCCCGGGCAGAGATTGTTCTTGCTTCACTTTTGAACCAAAGTTTCTTGCATACTTGCAGGAAGACTACGTCTTCCAACTTAGTCTCCTGGACGAGAAGTATGTCTGGGATTTCTGTTCTTATTAAGCTTCTCATGGCTTCTTCCTTGACTTTACTCCCCATACCTCTACAATTCCAGGAGATGATCTTCATTATTTATGTTTCTGATGGGCCCCCTTGGAGCCATGAGTCTGATTTTTCAACATCCTTGGCTTTGAGGCAAGCAACTTTTCCAGAGTTGGTTGACTGCCCTGTAACTTATCTTTGTAAGTCTCCTGCTCTCTTTTTTCCCAGTCAGATTTACGGCCTCTTGTAGATCCTCGTACCGAGGTTTGGGATTCTCCTATTTCTCCTTCCTCCTCTGACTCGTCCATTTCTTGCTCTTCTTCCTCATCATCTGAGGGCATACCATTGGGATCTTCGGCACTTGTTCCTTTGAGGGAGGCTGAGGGAGTATCTTTGCTAGGAGAAACCGGATCTTGTGTCTCGTTCTCCTGAGAATCTTCTGTCTGCTGGCTTAGAGGGTCAAATTTGTTTCCTTGCGCCTTTTTGGGAGGGGGGCGTTGAACATTAGCCTGTTGAGAGCCTTTTCCAGAGGGTCCTCCCGGTTTTTTCCCTTTGTGATTGGTTTTTACTCGTTTGACTTGGTTCCAACCCTCTTCAATCCCTTTCTCCGGCTCAGCGTTGGACGGACAGTTTCTAGCAAAATGTCCATGAACGTGGTATTTCCTGCATTTGAACGGCAATTGCTCATAGTCCAAGATCTGAACATGAGACCAGCTTCCGACTTTGATTTTTATAGCCTCTGGAAGACCAACCTCTAGATCTACTTCCACGCAGATCCTGGCACAGTCGTACTGGTCCTTATTGTTTGCCCGATCTATGAATTTCCCGAGAGTGTTGCCAATGTGTCTCAAGGAACTCCAGTTCCAGCAGTGAACTGGGAAGTTTGGAAGACGAACCCACACCGGAACAGCCTTGGGGACATCGACAGCCGGATCAAAGTCCGGAGTCCATTTGTTCAGATAGAGGCCTTGAGAACCCATGAAATACGGCCCATTTTGAAAGATCAAGTCTTTGTCTTCTTTGGAGGAGAATTCGAAGAGGAAGTACCCTTTTCCCAGAAAGTAAGAGGTAACCTTTTCCTTAATCAAAGGAGCCCAGTTCCTGCTAACCCATTGCTCAGTAGTTTTCAGAGATGGCCACAGACCCGTGAACTGGCCGATGAGGCCTCGATCTGCCAAAGATAAAGCTACTTGAATGGGGGCCTCCAGAGGCAAAGAGATCTCAGGAATTTCATCGAGCTTCTTAACAAATTTGGATGCTTCGCTTCTTTTCTTATGAGGCAACCCGGCAAGAAGCTGGTTGAAGGCGTCGAAGGCGGGAGTAGAATGAGAATCCGTAGCAGCACCCAGCGTCTCCATAGGGAGGGCCTGAGGCCGGCCGCCGCAGGGGCAGCCACGCAGCAGAAACCCTAGCAGAGCTCAGGATGCGCAGGGAGAGCCTTCGGATCCCAGCCTAGACATTGACCCAACACAGCAGAGGCAGCAGGAACAGCACGCCGCAACAGGAGCAGCAGGCCCTGCGAGGGCAGGCGCAGCGCAGGGGCACTCGCAAACGAAGCAAAGTCTTGAAGGATCCAACCAAGCAGCGGCAGAAGTAGGAGGCCCTGCCAGAGCAGGCGCAGCCGCAGAGGCTGATGCATAGAAGTAGGAGGCCCCGCAGCAGGCGTGTGCCGCAGAGGCCGCAGCCGCGCAGGAGAGCAAAATCCTAGGGCTCGTGTGGGTCAGCCGCGCAGGAGAGCAAGCAAACATTTAGGGTTTTCGATATGTGTCATTCTTCATATTATATATATATATATATATATATATATATATATATATATATATATATATATATATATATATATATATATATATATGCATATAATTTATTCTCGATTGTATTACTCTTTTGCATGATAAAATCATCTTATGGTATAGCTTATTTTTGTTGTTATTCCGTAACCTCATTTGGAAAGTTGATATATTCTTTGAAGGATTACACGTATGTATACCAAACCCTTTCATGGGTTTTCCATGTCTTTATATCTGATTGTACAATCTCAATATTTTAATTTAAGGTTTTCTAAATATCTGTAATTTTTTGAGATTGCTATCAATTGGGAATTGCTTTATTGTCAGTATACTATGATACTAGAACTTGTAATTATTCGGTATATCATAGCAGTTTAATAGTAACCCTCAAATCAGATATTGGAATTATACCAGTTTAACAATAACTCTCTATTTAGTTATTTCTCAGATAATAACCCCTTCTTTCTCCATTTTCCCTATATTTCGATAATTAGGAGATAGAATTTTGAATTTGTAATTCCCTGCGTAAGGGTTGAACTGCGTACTTTTGTTTCATAGATTTGCTATATATGAATTCTTTCTCTAGCTACTTTTGTACTCAGCAACCTTTTACAGAATTTTTCTTTTGTTTTCTTTACTTAAAAGAAACTAGTTAAAGATGGCCAAACCATTATGTCTATGGTTTACTCTAAGTACAGTGGATTACTTACTCGAGGCCCTCTTCCTGAGGATTTTGAGTTAATGGTTCACTGTTTTCAACTATTATCTGGAATAAAGATTCTATCTTTTTTATCAGTATTACCAAACTGTACAGAGTAACATTTATCACTTTGAGACATAACAAAATTAAGTGTTGTCACCTTTCAGAAAGAAAAACACTTAGTTTACATAATTTTCCATTCATAGCAAATAATTCACTATTGCAGTACTTATCTGTCCTGCGAATTTCTTATGACTGAAGTAGTTCCTCCCAACCTCGAGAGAGGTAATCACAACCTCTTCTCTCCCCCATGCTCCAAGTATGAGCTTTACAGTTGACAGAAACTTCTGGAAGAGATCTCAGGACAATTCGATCCAATCTCCAATTCCAGCAATATCAGAAAATTTTGGAGTATTCCACTGGTTAGCACCAGCCCAGGAATTCTTCTCCAGATTATTTTCTTCTCCAGTTACCCAACAGAACCCCCCATCCTCACTGGGATAGCCCTTTATCCCTAGAGGTGGGGTAACTGTTTGAACTGATTATGTTCAACCAACTCACAATCTTGAATTACTTTTTACCATCAACCCATTTCTCTTTTATGGAATTCACTTCCATAATTAATTTTATTAAATCCAAAAAATAGTTTATGTTTATATAATATCATTTGCAATATAAATATTACTAATTTTCTTAATATCTTAACAATGCATTTAATCACTAGTTAATATTAAATCAGTTGTTACACTTAGCTACTAGGTCCTTTTGTTTAAGGGTAGTTTCCCCTTAAGGGGCAACTCTTTTTATGCTCTGTGGACTGGTTTATGGGCCGGTTTCCCCCCAAGCGGCAACCCCATTTTTGTTTTTTTGAATTTTATCTTTCCTATAGTGATTGGCTAACTTAGCAATCCCGGTGAGAAATTTGGAATGTACCTCTGTACTTTTTGTATTATATAATAGAATCTAGTCTTATTCAGGAAAAAAAATAAATAAAAATAAAAAATAAAATTAAACAAGTTTAGTAGGCAACAATTATTACTTAGTACCTATTTTCATTGTGTTTGAATACATTTTGAAATGCATAAATAATTTTTGGTTTTGAAAAACATTAAGATATAAAATTCAGGATTCAAATTTATCATTTAAATAAATTTAATAAATTAATTAATTAATTAATTAAATAAAATAAAATAAAATAATATATATATATATATATATATATATATATATATATATATATATATATAT
This sequence comes from Pinus albicaulis, assembly GCA_034641835.2. Lineage (NCBI taxonomy): Eukaryota > Viridiplantae > Streptophyta > Pinopsida > Pinales > Pinaceae > Pinus > Pinus albicaulis. The sequence goes on along the minus strand of JAXQQM020079348.1, from coordinate 7,352 downwards.
ATATATATATCATGAAACATAAAATTGAATTAAACAAGTGAGTTCAAATTTATCATTTGAATAAATTTTTAAAGATTAAAAAAAAAACATGAAACATAAAATTAAATTCAAATTTAGCATTTGAATAAATTTTAAAGATTAAAAAAAAAAACATGAAACATAAAATTAAATTAATTAAGTATAGTAGGCAGTGTTGCTGGTTAGTACATGCTTATATTTAAAAATGTAAGAGTATAGTAGGCAGTGTTGCTGGTTAGTACATGCTTATATTTAAAAATGTAAGAAGTTATTATAACTAAGATAAAACGATATTTCAAAAAAGATCTAGGTTATAAATAGGAAAAAATATTATTATTATTTTTTAAATTTATTGGTTTCACAAAGATATTGGATGTCGCAAGTAAACAATACATTTTTTTGTATTTTATTGATTAGGGTTGTTCTAGTTGCCAATTTCATACAATAATTTTTTAATAAGATTAATTTTGAATTAAGTTTCTCTGATCCATATCAAGAAAAGTAAAAAAACTTTAAGTAAAAATCACATTATCATAGTTTTATTTACCCGTTTTGGTTCATTAGGTAAAAATCACATCATCTTATTTTTGTATTTTTGTCCACACTTTTCTATCCAGTGCGGTTCTTCCAGAGGACAAGATGAACAATGAACCACTCTGGATGGTTCATATTGTCGTGAGAATGAACCACACTCGATGGTGCCAAATTGGTCGACAAAACTATGATGGTGTGATTTTTAAGAAAGTTTTCTTACTTTTCAAAATTAAATTTGGTTGATGAAATTTTTAAAAAGGTAAAAGAATTGTTTGATTTTCTTTAAAATTTTATTTATATATTTGAATTTTTTCAATAAATTCAATCATAAATCATTATTTTTTAAGAGCTTAAAGGTTTAGAAGTTGGTATGGTAACAAATATTTTTAAATTGTGATTTAATATGAGTGTATATGGAATATCTATAATAATAAATAAATAGACAAAGTTTAGTTGAATTATTGGATGTTTTGACCTTTGGAAGTACATTTCTGGATCAATTTTATCTTATATATAACAAGGAATTGTAATCAAAATAACATAAAAGATATTTTTATATTCTATTGAGAATATTAACAAGTGAATTTGATCAACCAACTTAATATGTGATTGAGTATTTTATAATGCAATTAATCTTTATTATATCAAAAAAATATTTTGAAAAATATCATAAAATAGATCTCGTTTAATTTGTAATAACAACTTTCTATATGATTACTAATTATATAATTCATATAATTCCGTTTATTTTGATGATAAAAATGTTTTAGAAATATTATTTTTTTAATTATAATTATATTTTGATATATAGTAATAATTAATTATGAAGATTTTAACTTTTAATATTATTTTAAATAATTAATTTTTATGAAACTATTTTTTAGTATTAATATACAAAATAATTAATTAAAACAAAATTGTATATAAAATGTAAAAAATAAAAATATTAACCTTTAATTACTTAATTAATTAGAAAACAAAAACTATTTACATACTTATATCTTTTCTTAAATAAATATATAAGTTTAACCAAATACATAAGTTTAAGGGAAAAGGTAAAATGAAAAAGTTAATATTAAGTACTTTAGAAATTAAAATAAAATAAATTTGATAATTGAAGAAGTAACTTTTATATATATTCAAAAAATGTATTTTAGAAATTAAAATCCTTTGACAATCTTATAAAGGCATTTCGCTTCAAAAGTGTGTTGGTGTATTTTAAAAGTAAACTAAAATAAATTACACCACCATGTATAATATTAATAAAATATATTTACTAAAGAAATATGTGGAGACATCATATGGTTTTGTGTTGAGTGATAAGGCGTTCTTTTTGTAAAAGTTGTATGTTAAGGCATTTATGTTACTTCCACAGTAATGTGTAAAATTAAAATATTATTTGGGAATTCAACCATTTCAATGTGCGTCTAAGTCAAATAATTTTGTGTAATTAATATTCTTTAGGATTTCCCTTTCACAAAGATCAAAAGTTAATTCCACAAATATGATAGCAAAACTAGTACATTAGTCTCTTTTTTACAAATCAATGCATGATGGATCAAATTTAAAATGGATTTACATTATTTCTTAGTATGTGAGTCTATACATCTCACTCATATTAAACAATACACCAATTAGATATATATATATATATATATATATATATATATATATATATATATGAATGATTGACATTGAAACAATTTTTTAAATGTCATGTTTCAACTCTTTATTGAACATTTAAAAAAAGATATATCTCCATAGTATAAGATATAAAAATAGTTTTGAATTAAATTTAAATAAAAATTAGTTGTTTTCAATCAATTTATTTATATTATTTAGATAACCTTGATTTTATTTAAGATAGATATTCAAATAATTTACTTTTAATAAATATTAAAATATTTTTTATTATTAATTTCGCTTAATATTATATGTAAACTCTCTGTAAACATAAAAGTTACACATCTCTTTCATATTGAATTGTAAAAAATACATTTTGACAACAACAACAAAAAACTAATTCATTTAATAATTAATTATATAGTAGTTTAATGATAACATGTCAAATCAATAGAGAATCCTCACCGAAGACAGATTAATGAAGAAAGGATTCTATGGGCCATCTAGTTGTCGTCTCTGTTGTGAAAGTGAAGAGAACGCCCAACACATAATGCTAGAATGTAAATATGCAACAGAAATCTGACAGGATTTCCTGAGCCTTTGGAGAGACAAATTTAATTTTCCCTCATCTATCTCCGAACTGTTTGCAAACTCGCTGCATCATTACCCAGGAGCATTCCCAAAAAATGACAGCTTTAAGGCTGCCTGGCTCTCTTTGCCAAAATTCATTTGTTGGCAAATATGGCTTGAGAGGAATATGAGAGTATTCAGAGATAAAGGACACAATGTGAAACTTATCATCATTAAGATCAAATGCCAATGGAAAGAAAATCTAGGTGACCAGCTGAAGGACACAAATTTAAGTCAACGGGACTTAAAGTGGGGCACAAGGATGGACTTGCAGTTCTCCGAAGAAATAAGGCAAAACAAACAAAAAAAATATTGGCAAATCAGAGGGAATGAGAAAGAATTTGCAGATTGGTTCTTCAAGCAATCCAAACACACCTTATTTTTTGACGGGGCAGTAAAAGGAAACCCCGAAAATGCTGGGGCAAGAGGGGTTATCAAGAATAAAGAAGGAAGAATTGTGTCCAGCTTTGCCTGGGGACTAGGCTATACCACAAGTATCCAAGCTGAAGCGTTAGCCCTCCTTCAAGGACTCAAGCAAGTCAAGGCCCTTGGGATAAAAGAGGTCAATGTAATAGGGGATACCCAAATAATCATAAAACCATTGTGGAAAATTCTTCTCCAGCGGATCTTAGATTTGCTAGAGTGGTGTCAAGAATCAGAATTTTGATGAACTCTCTCCAAAATGTGAACTTCTTCCATGTGATGAGGGAGAACAACAAGGATGCAAACATGGAAGCTAATAGAGCAGTTTTTCTGGCAGCTGGTGCTCTCTCTAGAGACGATAATGATGATTGGGATACTATTCCATAATTTGTTGAGCTAATGTTTTATCGCATTCTGCTGAATTAGTTTGTTTGTATTCATAAAATAGGGAAAATTACGGAGATAGAATCATTAGCAGCATGTAAGAAACTTCAGCTTCCAAATAATGGGGCCTTTGAATTGTTGGTTGAAGAGGAATCCTGGGCTCTACCCCAATATTGTAACCAGTTGACTGGCATTTTGGCCAAAGCTCTAATATAATCACATATTCGTTCTTGTAAAAAAAAAAAAAAACATGTCAAATCAATAAAAATTGTTAATGACATTTTAATTATAAAATATTTAAATTGTCAAACCAAATATTCACAACTCATGAAATTTGGTCACATTGATATGTGTACTATAATGACGCTTGATGGTATATCTATATATATATATATATATATATATATATATATTTGACAAATACTATTTATAATCTTATAAAATAAAATTAGTTGATTGAAATTTGATCACATTGATATATATACTATGATAACACTTGGTGGTATATATTTTTTTATTTTTTTAAATAATTTGTTTTTGACAAATTCTATTCATGATCCCATAAAATTAATCATTTCAACTATATAAACTAATCAAAATTTTAAATTTAAATTTAAAAAATTTCAAAATTTATTTTTAACTTTCAAAATATTAAGTTTAATATTTTTTTTTTCAAAACTTGAATAAACTTTATAAAATCTATTTAAATTTTTCAAACTAACTATTTTTATTTAAAAACAAAAACAATATAAATATATATTTTAACGACACTAAATTGTTTTCCTTTTAAATACATTTTTTAACGTCAAACCTTTCAAAGATATTGAGCCCAATAACTCTCCAAACGTCAGAAAAAATGATTATTCACATTACTTGAAAAAGAATATGTTATCAGAAAAAATGATTATTCACATTACTTGAAAAAAAATATGTTATCTTGCAAATGGTTGTAGGTAATGCAAACATCATACAATATATTTGACATTTATGAAATAATACAAATATCAAAAAAATGTTTGTTCACATTATTTGAGAAAATATAATGTAGACAATTTGATATTTATAAAATATTTAAATGTAAATTTATATTAAATCAATAATATTATATTTTTTTCTCGCTTTCAAAAATTTGTAAAAAAGGTAATAACCTATCATACGCTTCATAGAAATCATTTTTGGAGTTTTTTTATTATATAAGCAATAAATAATTTAGGTTCTTATACATTCGTTGAATGTGATGTCAACATGTATTGAGTTCCAATGAGTTCGAATTTGAATGTCTATCATTTTTTCAAATAACTCCAAAATATAAAGATAATTTCACTTTTGTTAATTAAAAAAGGTTGATGAAGTAAAGTGTTATTATTGAAGGTTTTTAATTTCAATTTAAGGTGGATGAGGATTGTTCATTTTAAAACAAAAATTAATTGAGGGTATGGATTGATTCTCAAGGGAATATGTTCAACATATGCTTAGTTTGAATGCTTATCAATGGTTGTAGTGTGTTACAAAGTTTGTTAGGTTGCATTGACTTTTATTAAATTTTAAAAATTATATGTGGCTAGCTTCGCCAAGAGTAAAACAAATGATAAACATTTTTTGCTTCGTGTGTTGTTATCGATGTGATTGAGATTATGTGAATTCACTTTAAATTGCCAAGAAGCTCGACTTCTTTTGGCCAAGTTGTGCTCCAACACAGTGTTTATTGATTTGTGGACATTTGAGAGCACCTCTGCATACACGCATATTTTTTATTTTTATAATATTTTTATAGGTTATCTTTAACCTCGTGGAAATTAAAATAATTTCCTTTTTCTTTTGAACAAATATATATATAAGTCTTATTATGTATTGGAAGAAAATTCACCACAAAGCTCTTTTGATCTCGTTCAATCAAGACAAATTCTTCATTTACCAGGTGTACAAACATATCCACTTGCCCTTTAAAAGATGAAAACTTGACTCACATTATGGGCTTCTAGCCCAAACTCCTCAAACCATGAGCATAATAGCGGAGGGGTCCCTATGGTATCTCGTCTTGTGGTGAAGGGGTCTGAATTTAACAAATTACCACATTAGCAAAAGTAGTTTGGTCAAAACAACCTATTTTAGACCCCTTTGATTAACTTCGAACAACCGCGGGGGTCCGAATTTGAATAACATCCTTCGATGCTTTAGCGCCAATATTGATTCGGATTTATGCAGGAACACAACAAAATACACATATAACCATAAACACAGAGATGTAGCGGAAATAATGCTTCATTTTATTAAAATCAAATTACTGAAATATGCTTACAAACTTAATAGAAATGAACAGCTAGGGCGGTGGTAGGCTTATCTCTGAGAAGAGATGTGACGGCTACAGGCTGCTGAACTGTGTTACATTGAGGCTCAAAGGCCTATTACAGACATCATGGAAATGAGCGGGCGAGGGCACTTGTAGCGTATCTATGAGAAGAGATGTGACAGCTACCGGCCCCTCCATTGTGTTATAATGAGGCTTGAAGGCCTATTTATTGTTGAGAAACAATGTAAAACCCGAAACGTCGAAAAACCTAACCCTAGGAGATGAAGCGCCAAAACTGTGGGTCCTGTTTGGGTAAATCAGTGTTACAACTTCCCGGGGACGTAATTTTGGCATTCGATCTTCGTTTAATGCGCTCAATAGCTTGTTAGAAATATCTATTTGAGGACTACAACTTTATGTGTGAGCTTGATGTTGCTCTCAGTTTTCCCAAAAAACGTCATCTAGGGCCTCAAAACGGCTCCAGAAGTTCAGGACCCGAAAAAATGCTAAAAATAGTAAGTTGTGTTGCAACTTAAAAACTAAAAGAACTGATGGTGGGAGTTCAAATGGAATAGGTGAGTGGCCACCAATATCCACCTGGATCATTAGGCCCCAAAACAGCTTCGGGAGTGCAGGACCCGAACACCTGCTAAAAATAGTAAGTTGTGTTGAAAGTGAAAAGCTGTAAGAATTGATGGTACAGGTCCAAATGGAATAGGTGGGTGGCCACCGATATCCACTTGTATCAAATATACACCGTTAAAACACGCATGTCGAATCTAGAAAGAATGTGGTTTATATATGGTGGCATCCAAAGCCATGTATGTTTGCATTTATTGTATTTGCTTTTATTATTTTAACTGCAATGACATGCAATCATGTAAAAAATTTAAATGACATTGAAACCTCTAGAAACATTTGCACCCGAGATTTGACCTCCCAATTTAAACAACAGTGAAACTTTTAGAAATATTAAGACCTTAGTTTTGAGGAGTGACTATCAATATTTATGGAGTTATAACTCCATTAATGCACTGGGATAGTATATGCCAACACTTAGACTTAGGCACATACAGAATTCAAGGGTTGACATATATTGCCCCAATGCATTAATAAAACTATAACTCCAAAAATATTGATTACCTTTAGAAATACACAACCTAGAAATGAATTGTGTGAAATATACCATAACCTTAAATAATCTTGGATTCAGAATCTCACAATATACAACTTCTTGCCCTCTTAAATATGTATCAAGGTTCGTAAACAAACTCCATGTTATCTAATACAAATAAGTCAAAGTGTTTACTCACTTTATATATATATATGTCATTTAGTTTTTATTTTAAATTTTATGGGAATGGATGAAAATGCTATTCAATCACGTATTAATAATTTTACAAATTATAATTTTAATGAAAGTACATTATTAGAATCAACAGTTAATTAT